>JADLZL010004907.1:600000-897462 GCA_015844335.1 Chrysopogon serrulatus | reverse complement strand
GGCGTGTCTTGCGTATCGCGCTCCCGGCGAGCTCCTCCCGGCGGCGTGTCTTAAATTCTGAGGTCAGTGTGGAGGATATCTTTTAGCGTAGTAGATCTCAAAATCGGTTTTGGCCCCTACATCAGTGATGCTAGCTCCTTGTCAGTGTGTTGACCTAATTTAGCGTCCAACACACTTTCAGCATTTCATTTGGGGAAGATTGGTTCGGCTCTACGGTAGATCTTTAACCTAGCCAATTCATTAGTTCCGATCTATCTCTACTGTGCCTAATGCTATGCCCGGCCCGAGAGGCCGATAATTTGGTCTTGATGTACTCTTTCAGGATGTGTGGAGCAACAATCGTAATCAGGTAGGTTTAAGTCCGATGGGTGAAGAGGTCTTTATCAAGCCAACAACTTTAGCTGAATTAAAGGCACACGAGGTATTCTTGAAGATTCTCCTACATTTCATACTTTTGCTAAAACTCATAGAAAAAATTAGATGATTTAGAGGATGCCAGAATGTTTGGTGCTCCTCGTTGTTCTTCGCATCAAAGTGCATACACCAGTGAGTCGGCCTGGCTTATAGCCAACCTCAATATGAGAGGCTGTCTCTGGCTTCTTTTTTTGATCAATATAGGCGAGGCTTGTTTATGGTAATCAATCGGAACCGGCCGGTGATCCATCAAGGAGGGCAACAAAGTAGGGCTTTCATTGGTGCTCAATCCGCTAAAGCCGACTCCAAAGTCAAACTAAGCGGTTCATGCCCTAAGTTGGCTAGGTCGCCCCGGTAGCTAAAAGGTCATTGCCCTTTCTACAGCACTATAACCACTAGAGTCGGCTAAAGGCACTGAAAAATCAACTAAAGCGACTACTCATGCCCCTGCTTCATTTGCTTCCTGAGGGATTAGTACTATTCTTCCTGTTTGCTATATACACACCCAATTCGGTTCGTACTTCTCAAACCGATGTGAGGAAGTCTTAGTATTTGCATGCTTCATCGCCTCATGTTATAGTGTTGTCCGACTCTCCAAAGCCACGGGCATGGCCCTGTGCCCTAGGCTTTTATGTGATGCTTCTCTAACCCATTCACAAACATTAATCGGTTGGTATTTGAAAGGGAAAGCGACAAAGTTGGACATACAAAAATACATGATGGAGAAGTACAATCTTTTACCTTGCAATAAGACACTTTCCATGGCTAAAACTCTAGAGTTAAATAATCCGGTCAGTCTTGATTCAGCCGGAGCAAGCCGATCTCTTATTGGAAAAATGTGATAATCGGCGAACCCGAAGGAACCTTAAGAATGGGAAAGTCTTGAACCGTAAGGTGGTGCTAGAAAAAGTCTAAAGATAATCGGGAGAGTCTCAAGATCACTATCAAATTTTAAGGGTTCGGGGGCAAGCCCAAACTCCGGTGGACAAAAGAAAACTTCGACCATTAGTACTATTGTTCAAAAAAGAGTCAACTAGGCCAACTTTAAAAGTCGGCCAAACTGATTCTAAACTTGATAAACAATAAAAATCAGCAAGACCGATTTCTCAAATCGGTCAAGCTGAATTATAAACAAAAAATACAGCACATGTGCAAAGATGGAGTGCTTGGTTCTTGCTCATTAAATTATCAAAATCATAGGAAAATGCCTATTAGTTTTACTACAAATGGGCAACAATGTGTTTCCTATGGTCGAGATCAAACGAGCACCAATGAGGCAAGACCGATTGAGCCGGTTTTCATATAAACTTGCTAATCGGGTTTAGCAAAAGGCCAATGAGAAAGTTATTACTAGAATTGGTTTTACAAAAGCTTCAATCAAAGAAAATGATGGACCGATTGTCATAGACAATCGGACCAATCTGGTGCAAGAGAGATCGGGGACATTGTCACTAATGATCATGAAACTTCGAGAATAGCACATCGGTCTCCAAGAATTTCCAGCCAATTTGGTGCCCTTCGGGCTTGTCAAGAACATAAAGGCGCAAACTCCCAGCGTGCTCGTTGCGAGAAGTTTAAGCAAGAGAAGCTTGGCCTGCCGACCCCAATCGGCTAAGCCGATCGTAAGTCGGCTAAAGCCAGGCTTCTTATACCCGAAAGTGCCTCAGGTACCTCCAAGTGAGTCGGCCTCCACTATTGTTGCTAATGTTGTTCCTATAGGTGTTGGGGGACCTTACGGAGGAATAAAGATGACTTTATACCTCGAGAGAGCTATTTTTGAAGCCGAGGGGACTCGTGAATCACCTCAAGCCTTACTACATATGAAGGGTTATATTAACGGCAAACTGGTCGGTAACATGCTAGTGGATCTGGAGCAACGCTGAATCTAATGCCATATTCACTTTATATAAGAAGCTTGGCCGGTCGATGCAGAGCTGAGTAAGACTAGGGGAATGATCAAGGTGTTGGAGGAGAACCTATTCCGGCCGATGGAATTGCTTCGATGAAGCTTACCATCGGAAGCAAAACATTGGCCACTAACTTTTTTGTTGCTGAAGTGCAAGGGGCTATAGCTTGATTCTTGGCGTGAGTGGATTCATGGCAATCAATGTGTGCCTTCTAGTTTACACGGTTCCTCATTCGGTGGGTGGATGATAAAGTTGGGATTGTCTATGCGGATTCATCGGCTTGTGCTATGGTTGATGCTTCTAACTTTGCTTGGGGGCATGACGATATGATTTGCTTGGAGGGATCTTCTTGCTGGTCTTAAGTCAATAAGAGGAAGCTTTTATGTCATTTCTCTAGAGCCGATTGGTGATCGGCTCCATATCTCATCTTATTGATTCAAATTTTGTTTTAGATAAAGAGGATGCGTCGGCTAACCCATGTACTAGGATTGGTATTAGGCCTTAGCCGATGTTTGCAGTTTAAAATTTAGAAGGCGATTATAAAGTTAATCATGCTTCTCAAATTATTAAACATCAGTTTTTCGTGCACCAAGGAGAGGAGTTTCATTTAAATTATATATTGCTTGCCGAAGACAAAGTAATTGGGGCTGTTCATTGACGCATGAAGATGAAGGTAAAAGAATATGTGATTGCCCCATTGGTCATAGTCTTCTTGATCCCCCGAGACAAGGTATGCCCATATTGAGAAGTTATGTTTATCATTATACTATGCTTGTGCTAAGATGAGACATTATTTATTATCTAGTACATGTGTAGTTGCTTGCCAGGCCGATGTAATCAAACATATGTTATATCGACCGATCTTTAATGGAAGGATAGGCAAATGGGCATACGCATTAATTAAATATGACTTGACTTTTGAGCCACTAAAAAGCTATAAAGGGGCAAGTCCTTACTGATTTTATTGTTGAGCATGAGATTGATTATCTTACTTTTACTCCATGGAAGCTTTATTTTGATGGATGGGTTTGTAAAGATGGCCAAGGTGTTGGCATTGTTCTTGTTTCCCCCTAGCAATGCTAAAATTAAATTATCAAGCCGATTAGATTTTCATTGTACTAATAATCAAGCGAATATGAAGCTCTCTTGTTCGGCTTGATAATGTTGTCTTTCATGGATGTAAAGCATGTTGTAGCCTATGGTGATTCCTTACTAGTAGTACAACAAGTTCTGGTGAGTTTCAATGCTTAGATGGATCACTAAATGAGCGTTGTGATAAGTGCCTTGATTTTATTGCTACATTTGCGAATTTCAGATTCGGCATATTCCAAGACATGCAAATTTTTGGCTAACTTACTAGCTCAACAAGCATCGGGTCTTGCTATCAAGGAGTATTATTTTCATGTTCAGAAGGACCGATGTATCAAGATTCAAACTTTTTCTGTGCAGGTGCTCTGGAACCGGCTGAGTGACTCTAGAGTCGGCCAAGCCCAACTGATCGGCTTGCTGGGCTCGCCCTGGCAGTTAACCCGATTCTTCGCTAGGAGGCAGCACGGCCTCCAAGTCGGCTAAGCGACTAATCAGAATCGGCCTAGCTGACACCCACAGTTGGCTCGGCCATGCCGCTCGATCAAGCTCCCAAATCGGTCCAGTCCACATCCTAGTGATGATGTGACCGATTCGGGAGATTGGAGAACTCCTTTGTTAAAATATTTGCGGGATCCCAACTCGAAAGTTGACAAAAGTGTTCGGCGGGTGCATTCAAGTACCTCTCTGCATAATGGCGGGCTTTACTGGCGGAACTGCGAAGACTTGTTGCTTAAGTGTTTGGGAACTGATCAAGCAAAAAAGCGGCTATGGGAGAAGTCCATGAAGGCATTTGTGGTACGCATCAATCGGCTCCAAAGATGAAATGGTTGTTACGTCGGGCGGTTTCTATTGGCCTACAATGATGGCCGATTGTTTTCGGTACTACAAAGGGTGCGAGGAGTGTCAAAAGTTTAGTAATATTCAGCTTGTGCTGCTGCAATGCTCCATCCTATAATCAAACCATGGCCTTTTTAAATTGGTTGGGGGCTAGATTTCATTGGCCAAATTCATCCCCATCTTCAAAGGGACATCGGCTTTGTCTTGGTTGCTACAGATTACTTTACTAAGTGGACCGGGCAGTCCCGTTGAAGAATATGACACATAAAGAGGTGATTGAGTTTATTCTTGAGCATATTATTCATAGATTCAGCATTCCTCAAACATTGACAATGGGATCAAAGGACATCCTTTATATCTAAAGAAGTAAGAGAGTTTGCGAATCATTTAAAATAAAAACTTCTCAATTCATCTCCATACTATGCTCAAGCTAATGGTCAAGCTGAGTCTAGCAATAAGACTTTGATCAAGCTCATCAAGAAGAAGATTGAGGATAATCCAAGAAGGTGGCATGAAGTTACAATACACAAGCTCGTGGGGCACATCGCATATCAAGGCATGGTGCTACAAAAGTTACTCCTTTTGAGTTAGTATATGGTCAAGAGGCTGTGTTTTTGTTGAAGTGAATTTGGATGCATATAGACTTGCTAAACAAAATGAGCTATCTGCTTGTTATGTATCATGACTTGATGATGGATAATATCGACAAGGTGACGGATAAAAGATTAAAGGCTCTTAAGGAGATTGAGAGAGACAAAGCTTGGGTTGCCAAAGCATATAATAAGAAGGTGAAAAGCAAATCTTTCCAAATTGGAGAGTTGGTTTGGAAAACCATACTACCAATTGGATCGAAAAAAGCAACAAGTTTGGCAAATGGTCACCAAAGCTGGGAAGGTCCTTATAAAGTGATCAAAGTGATATTTGGAAATTCATATATGTTAGAGACATTGCAAGGTGAATGTCTCCCGAGAGCAATAAACGGAAGATACTTGAAAAAGTATTTTCCAAGTGTTTAACAAGAAGCCTAAGTGCTTTCAAACAATGGCCGATACATGTATCGCCCTTAGAACAAAAATGGCCGATGTATACATAAGCCCTTAGATATTTTATATACTGAAAAGCCGATGGATGGGCATCGTCGCTATTCAGTTTTTCTCTTGTGTTTTTAGATTCATTCATAATTCACCTGAAAACAGGAGGGCATATGTTGACAACCAAAAATGTCCATTCTTGTGAAGATGTCAAAAGTGAAAACGGACTGCGCCATCACGTTCCTCTCGTCGAGATGGTCGAAAAACATATATAGAATGTTCAATTTGGAGTCCGGATACAAGAGTTATGCTCTCAGGAAGATTGCGCCAAAATGAACTACGGTACTACGGTCCAAGACTAGTACTACCGGTGGATGGCGGAGATTGGCGCGGTTTAGGCGCAAAAATAAACTACGGTACTACCGGGTCTTACACCGGTACTACCGGTAGGGATCGGTACTACCGGTGGAGACTTGCACTACCGGTGGAGCTTGATCGGGTTTGGCGCCAAAATGAACTACCGGTACTACGGGTCTTTCACCGGTACTACCGGTAAGACCCCGTACTACCGGTGAGTCCCAACCGGTACTACTTGGGCTTTGAAGATTGGGCTTTGAAGATGTTTCCCTCTGGGATAAGACCACCCCCTCCTATATAAACAAGGAGATCATGGCCGATTGAGATCCCATCTTTCCAATCGTTAAAAACACATCTACTACAACTTTTACCCCCTCTTTCTCTCTTTTTCTCCTCGTTCTTCGTCGACGCTGCATGGACGGTGGATCGACGACGGCGAAGCTCTAGAGCGGTTAGGCCGGCTAGGGCAGCCCATAGCCGCTGCACGCTCCGACGGGGTCCCTCCCGAGCGTGTGGGGTTTCAGGTCTCAAGAGACCTTGCCGGCGTGTCTTGCGTATCGCGCTCCCGGCGAGGCTCCTCCGGCGACGTGTCTTGCGTATCGCGCTCATCGCTGGACAAGGTCCAGGTGTGGATATCCTTTAGGCGCCGACCGATCTCAAAATCAGTTTGGCCCTACATCGAGCATGCTAGCTCCTTATCGAGTGTGTTGACCTAATTCAGCGTCAACAGCTGGTACTAATTAACTTGTCTTTAGCAACTAGCCACTAGTCTCTTTACCCTTACTCCTAAACATGAAACTAGGTTGTCATCCCCAATTGTAAAGGTAGGAATAATCAGTGGTACTAAATCTTATCATTTTATATGACTAGGTAGAAATAAAGAAAGATAAATACTCACTAAGTATGATTCTGCAAGCGGACAGATAATTATACCATTATAGCATTTTACCTAGAGTATTATCAGGTTGTCATTTATATTCTACCACTGGCAAGGCATTGCTAAACAAATAATCTATAGTATTGATAACATGTGTATATGCATTGAATAAGCGATGTATAAATATGATAATGAGCCATTGATCAGTCATCACTAATAATACTAATCCATCATAACACTCTAATCATGTCAATGTTGTCTAATCAGTTATTAGAGAAATAATTTCTAAGTATTTAATTACATGTCAAAGCTACATCATCTAGTGCAAGTACATCTAGTAATCATTGTTAAGTAATACTATTATAATTCCCAAACACATCAAAGCAATGTACAAGAAAAGATGAGTACAGGAACCTCATGTATATAAATATACTCTTCACTTGACAGTACCACTCTACCAATCCACCATATAGGGGAGGGCTACAAAGGACTCAATGGATCCATCACATCCACGATCTATCTCACTACACGGCACAACTAGGGATATCCATGAGATAAGAAAAGCATCTAGACATCATGCCTACATATTGCCTACCACTCACCATATGATCAAATAGATGAGTGCTATACGAACCAGTGTATGAATATAATAGCAAACCAACTAGACTAGATGTATTGAAGTAGACAATAAACATAATAATTAAACTAAGATGAAGAATAATGTTGCTAATAAATATCATACAAACGCAGATAATACAATAAGAGAGAAGAGAGCGAAAGAAGTATACTGAACTCTTCTCTTCTTGACAACTTTCAAAATCCAAGACCGATTAATACGCCTTGACTCCCTCTAAACTAGATCTAACTAGGCTAAACTATGAACTAGAAGGCTATGAGGAACTAGAACTTGAAGCTCTAGGTGACTTGATGTTCAACTGGCTCAACCTTAAATGCCTTGAATGAGGTATTGAATGAATTAGGGTTTCCTGGGGGTGCTGGCCCAAAATTATAGCCCGGTGGGATGCACGACGCCCGTTTGATCAAACTGACTTTACGTAGGGCTGAGATTGATCCTCAAAGGCGTGGAAGGTGGTCTCGAGAGGATAACAGGTGGGGCCCATAGGAGGGTGCCGGCCGGCCTTGGCAATGGGGCCTGCCGGCTCCACCTGGCAATGCCCCGCCTCCCCTTTGCTCGGTGTCTTCTAGATCCTTCTAGAGTAGTTTGGCGTATTTCTGAGTTGCGGATAATTCTGTGGTGTAGTTTTGTAGTTAAGCCCCTTTTTTTGCTATTTTCTGAATTAGTGCATCAAAATTGGTAAATCACTAAAACTCATGAAAATTGTTAGATAAAACCCTAGCCTTCTAGATATTGATGTGTTTCTCATGCCTTTTAATATATAAAAAGTTCCCCAGGGCTTACCTTTTGCTACTCCCATAGCAAAACCTAGAGTTGGATGAGGAGTTGCTACAATGCATTTATTCTAACAAGTACACATGCTCTCAAATAAAAATTTTCATCCGGATTAGACAAAACTGCTCTAACTTTTAAACTCACCCATATTACCTTTAAATGGAGCTTTTAGCCTTCACATGGGTCTTGAGTAGTTGAAAGATAGAACAATCAAGTCAAGCACTATGCTCAAACTCTTCACTCAACTAATTTTCCGAGTTTTGTAAGTTTTCACAATAAAACTTAGAGCTTAATTGTATGACACCGTCAAGTCTCTCAAAGTATGTGGTATTTATGGATCTCACTAGGTCGTCAATGATGTCATGCCTTTCTATAGCTAAGGATTATAGTGGAGTTTATAGGCATATCAATTAAACAAGGATAAGCATACTTGCAATTCATATATTGTAAAGTCAAACAATGGATCTATAGAGAATCAAGTCATACAATTAAACCAAGATATGCATGCGTATGGAATATGGTGGATAGATGTATATATGGTGGCTAGTTCTAATTCTATTTTTGCTCTTCAAAATGAGTCTTTCTTTTTTCTTAGACTTTCAGAACTTTCATAGGAAAATATAGACTATCCTTTATTCACTCTCTTTTTCTTTTCTCTTTTTAGACAGGGAGGCGGGCATCTGAGTACCCATTATTTTGATTGCTGGGACACTTGTCCATCTTTTACTCCCTTTTTCTTTCTAATATTTTAGCATAGCCACATGCATCCTTTGGATACAATAATGATTGAAGAGACAACAATAAATACTTAGAGCATTTAAAATTAGGGTTGTCCTATAGGTTCACATTTTTGGGCGTTTTACTCCCAGTGTAGGAGAAAAACATTTTTGAGATGGATGTGGATAAAAATAGAAAATGGCTGTACTTACTCTTAGGATAAGAGTAATGCATATGTAGATGGAGTGTGTGTGTGATCTTGATTTTAAAAACATGACAAGACTCTCATAAGTATACAACAAAGATTGACTGAACTCAATGCAAAGCAAGCAGCATAAATGAGCAAAGGTTTCCAATTCTAAATATGGATCATATATAGCTTTGGTAGGAATTCAACTTTGTCATACAAGAGCTCATCATGTAAGGTTTTAAATTTTTAAAAGATAAATCTTCAGAACTTAGCATCGTTAGAAATATGATAAATAGCAGCTCAGACTCTCTTATATTATATCTATCAATCACTTAGACTTAGCTCAAGCGTATGTCTCCACAAGTTTCAGGTTTAGAGTAAATTCTTATATTAAAGCAATCGTGTCCAAAACATAGAACTTAAGTTTGATAACTAGGTACTTGAAAAGAATTCCAGCAGAGCAACTATTTATCATTTTTAAGACAAAATTTCCTATTTTATAGTTGACTCTAGACACACTTTATACTAAGACTTTGTTTTATTGGTTTCTAGATTTTATTTATTTAAATAAAGGAATCATAAAAGACTCAACATGGACCTTTATGTGCCCATATATTTTTTTAGTATTTTATAACTATAAGACAGACTCGATAAATCGCATAGGTATAGTTACCTGATAACTAGGGGATGCTCTTCCCCTAAGCTAGATATTTTATTTTCTCTTCAGAAATGCAAAAGAATAGATATGCTAAAGTAATTGGATAACTACCATTGTTACCTTACGGCAAGGGTGCAGAGTTTAAAGTCCTCCAAACAGGACTTCTTATGGTCATCATGCTGAGGGTTCTTCGGTGGATCCGGTGGGGACCCTGATGTTGAATCTTCTAGTGTTGATGACTTAGTTGAGGGGATTACCTTCTCCTTCCATACTTTTGTTGATTGTGAATGTTCTTTAGGTGTAGTTGATATTTCTTTTATTTTCTCCTCCTTAACTTTTCTTCTCAAAGTTGCGGCGCTGACGTCTTTTCTTGGACCGGGTGAAAGCGGGTAGTCCAGGAAAGTTATAATTACTATTGAAATAATAGCGTACCTTTTCTCCTGAGAAGTGAAAGTGGAATTGGCCTAATCCATTGTAGATGATGGCTTTGGTGATGCTGAGGAATGGCCTTCCAAGAATGATAGGTGTCTCATCTTCTTTTCCCATGTCCAAGACAATAAAGTCGGTAGGGACATATGTGGCAGAACCTTCTAAACTATATGGCCCAGAAGCACCTGACATTGTCTCTATGTCAGCTATGCTTGTATACCACATAACTTAAAAAGTTCTGTCCAGTGAAACCCCGATGAAACCACGATCCTCTAGGATCAAATTCTTACAGAGATATTGTAGTATTACAACCATTTTTATTCAAATACAATAGAGTAGCGGAAGATTTATAAAAGAAGATAACCATACTTCATTAGAGTTTGATTAAACAAAACTTAACTGAGTTTGCGGAAGTAAGAAGAAGATATAGAACACCTATAGGAGAACACCTCAGGTGGGAGGTATTCGATCATGCCAAGCCCACTGGTATGACCGAACTTAGCGGCAACAGTTAGTACCTGCAACAGGGGTCAAACAAACCCTGAGTACAAAAGTACTCTGCAAGACTTATCCGACAGAAAAGAGTGGAGAAGACTCAGGAATGCTGGCTGATAGGAATCAAGGTAAGGCTTTAGCAAGAATCAAAGACATCTTTGCGGAAAAATGACTAATGTTGATCCTTAATATTCATTCTTATAGGATATTTCCATTTAGCATTAAGCTATCAAGATAGGTTATCCTAGTCTATAGCAAACACTTGTCAACCATGTGACGATTTCAATACTTTCCTTCCATCAACTTCCATCATTACTACGATGCTGACGCTTGGTCAAGTCTCCCATGTCGTGGAGCAACGACAATTCGAACCGCTTTATATACCCAGCTAGGGCTTCCTTGCCACATGATGTATGCAGGACCAAACATCTTATATACATCAACTCAACGCTTGGATTTCTCCATACCAGACCGGGTCCTATGGCACCCGAGAGTACAGTACTCCACCTCCCTACGCCGTCCTTTCCTGACGGTGCGCTCATAGGATGGGTACACGCTACTCCCGCCATCTCTCCACTCCCAGTCCACGGTTGTCCGTTCTCGTCATGGATAGTCCAAGTGGAGCTTACCGCCATTAGCATGCGACTAGTACTATCCAATAACCTTCTTGACCACAGGATCACCACAACGGATGGTCCTTAACCGACACAAGTGGACAACACTACACCAGGGCACTAGCCCTTCCTGATGCAAGTCACTCCACCAACGTCTCGATTTACTCATCATGTTCTTATTGCGTACCCTTGACCCGGCCAAGGTAAAGGATAAACAACAAGCAACATCAGGTTTTCATAATTTTTCTCAAAGAGGATATTGTCATCAAACTTTGAAAAACGTTTTATTTGTAAAACCTATGCTATCAGCAGGGCGAAGCATATACTAAGCATTTTTAAATTAAAATAGGTCTCGGGGGATATTATATCAAGGAAGGTAAATGCATCAGATAGGATATCGCACAACTCCTGACACCTAATGCATCATATCATAAGCATAGACTTATAAAGGATTTTCGAAATTCAAGGAAGGGTTAAATGTATCCGGGGCTTGCCTGTGTTGCAGAAAAGGTTAGGATCCTTAGGAGGATCACACTGGTCGATGGCACCAACACCTCGGGCATTTTCTTCGGAAACACCTTCTCCGAACTTGATCAACGCGAACCTCGCTCTCACGTAAACTATACGTAATGAAATGATGCGAGCTTTAATGATATGCTTGACATGATGCGTGATGCAAGACAATAAACAAAAAGATTGAGTACAACTTCCCTTCACGGTATAGTTGCATCAAGAGATCATAATTAACAACAACAAAAACAGATAACGTGACGCAATCAACGTAAATAAATTGCCGAAGGTCATTAGGGTTAATGACCTAGGGTCATCACTCAATCCGAAACTCAATCAATCCTATAATGATTAGGGTTAATTACTAATTTATTAACCATTTTTACAATTTTTGAAAGCTACTAATTAACTTGCTAACTAGAGATTAATTAAACACTAATTAATCATGGTATTAACTAATTAAGCATTAATTAACTAAGGTATTAATTAAATATAAAACAAAAATTAGTCAAAACATGATCAAACTTCATAATTAAGTTCATTATCATCTAAGTAGCACACAAAACAAATTTCATGATTTTTGGAATTATACTTTATTTATTAAAAATCATGGAAATTGCATTTATTAATTAAAAGAGCCATTTTCATTGCAAACAAAAGTTACTGAAAAACTGAAGTTATCATTTTTCCTGAATAGAGCATGTTACAAAGTTCACACACATATTTTTATTTTATTTTTAACTACCCAAATGAAATTATTTCAAAAAAGATGAAAAATCTGCTTTGGAAATTAAATTGGAAAAAAGGAAACATTTTCTCTCCTCCGCTGGGCTCACTGTGCGGCCCCAAACGGCCCGCATGGCCCGTGCGGCCTGCTCGCCCCCGCACGCGGCCTGCTGCTTCCTCCTGTCTCTCTCTCTGACAATGCGACCCCACGTGTCAGTCCCTTCTTCCTCCCTCTCCTTTCTCGTTTAAACAGGCGACGGCAGCGGCGGCTGACGGCGAAACTCACCGTCGGCGATCTCTCCGATGAAACTAATTGCACCAACGAGCTCCTCTCATCAAACCGCACCCAACAAGCTACTATACGACCTTAGCCGACCACCGGAGCACACGCGGCGGTGGCCATGGCGGCTCGGCTGTATCGGCCGTGACGACGAAGCGGCGTTCCCACGGATACGGACTGCGATTGATGGCAAAAGGAGTTCGGGAAGATGAAGGAGGCTCACCACAGCGCGATGCTTGCACTGAACTGGCTGGAGGCGATGCGGATGAGGATGACTGGGGTGGAGGCGACTGCGGCAGTGCGTTCCGGTGGCGCAGAGGCATTCCCATACGTCGGAGCCAGTAAAGACTGAACCCTCGGGCCGATGACGACCGGGGGCTCAAAGCAAAGCTGACTGTGGTGTTGGTTTGGGTGGAGACGCTCAGCGTTGGTCGGACCACGGTGGGAATGGTGCGGCGGTGCGGCTGCCGCAGTTGGAGAAGAAGATGGCGCGCGAGTGACTCAGGCTGTTACAGCTCGCACTTCTTGGCTCCGAAGGTAGACGAGATGGTGGCGGGCGTGTGTGCAAGCAATCGGGGATGGCAGTGGAGCGAGATGAGCGAATTCTTGCCGGCGACAGAGATAACGACGGCGGCGATGCAGGAGAAGAAAAAGAGGACGTCAACGATGACCGGTATTTATAGGGCTTAGATGTCTTGGTGAGGTGGCCAGCAGCTTCGCGACGAGGCCTAGCTGGTTGGCAGCGCGGGAAAACGGCGACGCTACGAGAATGGCCACGGTGGCCGGCGGTGACTCACGGCATGGGCAAGGCAAGGTGTCCCCCCCTTCAAGACTATAGCGTAGAATATTTTCCTTCCCTTTCTCAAAATTACTCTCAAAAGTTGAACTAAACTCAAAAATTTCCAAACATACATATTGCTCAAAATTTTGTGCTCTACAACTTTTATTAAGCAAGTTTTGTCAAATTCCAAATATATTTTGAATTTACATTTCAAATTTGAAAAGAGGGCAAAACCCTAACTTTAAGGATTTCAAAATTACTTTCAAATTTTGAATAAAAGATGAAAATCTCCAAAAATAAAAGTTGTTCCATTTTTCAAGATCTACAACTTTCATTTAGAAAGTTTTTCATAAAACTAACTAATTTTTGAATTAGAGTTTAAATATCAAAAAGGAACAATTCCCAATTTAAAGAACTTTTGAAATTACTTCAAATTTTCTTTAAAAACTTGAAAAAACTTTATTCACTAAACTTGTAGAGCTCAAAAAGATGCACAATCTGAGTTTTTGAAGTTTTCCCAAATTTTGAATATTTTGAACACAAATTGAAAAGGGCAAATGTGCTTTTTGAATTTTAGGGTTTTTAAGAAGGAATTTCAAATTAATTATTTGGGCAATTAATTAATGATTAATTAGTGATCTTTGGACCTAACCAATAGCACATTTTCAAAGTATAAAGTTTGTACTTTGAAATGGTGCCTAGGGTTAGCAACTTTTATTTAGAAAATTAATTATGGTTAGCTCCTCAAAAGTGAATTTGAAATACAAATTCCCACAAACCACTTGGGTTAAGGTTTGGGGATTTGCATTCCAATTTCAATTTTGATTTTTTCTTTTTACATTGTTTGACTTATAAAATATGGTTGAAATGTTAAACATAGTTAGTCAAACACTCTTGCACTCCAAGATTGATTTTATGTTAATCATCTTTAAAATCTTAATTAAGCATTTATGTGATAATTAAATGATTATACACACATATACCATATATAAGGAGCTCAGGGATTAGGCGTAAGCATGCATATCAAGCTCAAATAAAAGATCATTTAGCAACCACTTTTTTTTATTTGCTTTGATTAACCTAAAATAATTAATCAACCATCTCAAGTCATGTTAAGCACATCACAAAATACTTAAACATATAAGGATGAGTAACACCATGAAACGCAATAGTGCAATGATGCTTAATGATTAACTGAATGATGCTTAATGCATAAAATGATGACATGGTGGGATCTCACATTGCGTAACACCTGGGGTGTTACAACATAGTGGGTGTGGATCTTAACCATGATATTTCTTGTTAGTTCCTCCAAGAATCGTGTTATGTTGTCTGCCAGCTGCAAAATAAATGCAGGATCTAGGGGTGCATTGAATAGTGTGTTGTATACCTACTTTGATATTATGTTGACAGCTGATCCAGTGTCACAAACAGCTGAGTAGAAAGAGCTCTATCCAATGGTGCACTCTATTAATGGTAGACCAGGATCTCCAACTAAGACTGGTGAGACTAAGCGACGACCTTGTCTGTATTCTATTGCTTTGACTATCTAAGTTTTCTTTCCTTCTTGCTTCTTGTTCTTCTTCTTTCCTTTTGGATAGGTCTTCTGTACCTCTTCTTCTTTATGTGTAGGCTTTTCTAGGTAGTAAGTCTCCCTTGGGTTGGTAGGATCTTCAAGGATCTTGTCTTTGAAACTGAATTTCTCTTCATTGCCCTTGATGGTGAAACATATCTTTGCACTGTCTACATAGATGGCTGCTTTTGTAGTGCTCAAGAATGGTCGGCCTAGGATGATAGGGCTCTTTGGATCTTTGTCGGTATCTAGGACCACAAATTCTACTAAAACATATGATTGTCCCACTCATATGCATACGTCATCTAGGATTCCTTTAGGGTGCTTGACTGTTTGGTCTGCAAGTTGCAAGCACATATTCATGTACAACAAAGTTGCCCATGGAAAATACGGTTAAAGATTACCTTTGGCATGATGTTGACACTAGCACCAAGGTCACAGATGACTTTAGAGAAATCGTGTTGCCTAATAGAGATGGAAATCACAGGTCTTCCTGGATCTCCTCTCTTGAGTGGCATGGACTCATCCTTCCATCCTTCTGAAATTCTTTCTATATAGTAACCTGCACGTACATCAATAAGATTTACGGTTTCAGGCTCTAGGGGTTGCCCAGGAATCTTACCTTCATGGATTGGTGGAACAGCGGCAACCAGCTGAGCTAATTATGATTCTAACATTTTATAAAAGCTAAGCTGGTTGTTAATAGCAGAGGTGAGGCTATCCATTTTAGTATTTATATTTTCTAGCACTTTATCATTGGATGCTATCCTCTTAGATAAATTTTCCACAGCTTTATTTTGACTAAAAATTACATCGCATAAATGTGGTTGAAAATTGTTACTAAAATTATTGTTACCTTGATTATTACCTGGGTAATTACCTTGGTAATTGGGCCTTTGCTGGTTCCATCCTTGATTAGGTTGATTCCACTATTGATTTGACTGATTCTATACTTGATTTTGCTGAGGATGATAGTGTGTTGTTGTTGATAAAGTTCACATGCTCTTGGAGTGTAGAGCAGTTGCTTCCTGAGTGTCCTAAGTCTCCACATTCTTCACAAGTTATGCAGGAGTCATTGATGTACATGACTTCTTGTCGGTGTTTAACCACCGATAGCCTGCCACGGGGTTCCCGTGGCAGTTGATTCAGACCTCGGCGAACGGCTAGAACTCGGCGGTTTCACGCAAGAGACACACGGTTTATCCTGGTTCGAGCCCTCGTCGTCGAGTAAAAGCTCTACTCCAATCGGCCTTGGCCTTTTGCGTTGGATTGATGTATGATTGTGTGTTGTTCGTCTGTTACAAAAGAGGGTGCTCTGGCTCCTTTTTATAAGAGGAAAAAGAGCCAGAGCTATGGTTTCTAATCCTAGTCGGATTTATAGGAAGTGTTCTGTTCTGATTACAGAGGTTACTTTCTATTCGTCTAACTAGGATGATCCGTATTCTACTTGGATCTGTCCTTCTTGCTCTTGTCCTGACGGGAGCCGTGCTGGTGAGTAGCCATCTACGTCCTGTATCAACAAGCCCCCGAGCATTTCGAAGTAGAACTCGGGGAGCGCCTTGCTTCTAGAGTGATGCTTCGAAGTGGTCTAGCTGAAGAATTGTTCCCTTTCGTGCGCCGTAGGTGCACTCATTGAGTGTAGCCCCCGAGCCTCTTGCTACTTATTTATAAGTAGCTGGAGGGTCTTGAGAAAAAAAGAAAAAGTTGAGGGTGTATGCCCTGTAGCCCCTGAGCCTTCGTCTGAGTTGTTTTGTGTCAGAAAAGAAGTCGGGCGATGGCTTCTGGCTGACGTGCGCCCATAGGCGCACTCATTGAGTGTAGCCCCCGAGCCTCTTGCTTTTTGGAACAAAGAGCTGGAGGGTCCGGAGTAGCATGATGGCTTTGAAATTGTATCCCCTGAGCTTGAATTCTTTTCCTCAAAAGTAGCCGGGTGGTGGCTTTTTTTATTGACGTGCGCCCATTGGCGCACTCAATGAGTGTAGCCCCGAGCCTCTTGCTTTTTGGAACAAAGAGCTGGAGGGTCCAGAGTAACATGATGACTTTGAGATTGTAGCCCTCAAGCTTGAATTCTTTTCCTGAAAAGTAGTCAGGTTCTTCTTTAGCTGCCGCCTCCGAGCTTTTTCCGAGTTAGCTGCAGCCCCCGAGTTTTTTCGAGTTCTTCCTTAGCTGCAGCCCCCGAGCTTTTTCCGAGTTCTTCCTTAGCTGCAGGCCCCGAGCTTTTTTCGAGTTCTTCTGTGTAGGAAACGGACAACGGCTCGTGACTTTGCTTTTACTGTCCTTTATGTCTGCTTTTATGGTTGGGCGTTAGCAGCTGATGGTATAAAGGCTTTTACTGTGCTGGGATATGCTTGGAATATACTCTTCTGTTGCTCTCTTTACTGCCTTCTTTTATTGTCCTTGTCAATGCTTCTCTGAATTGGTGGACTTGGTCTATGTACGCCGATCTTGGTCTATAAATTGCACTTCCCTTTCGGTTGTTTTCAGAGTCTTGTAGTATGCTTCTTCCTGTTCTTGTGACAATGATAGTTTGCGAGGTTGAACAGCCCCCGGGCTTCTTTCTTGTTCTTCCAGTATGGTCCATTTAGTGGGTAGAAGAATTCTTGAGATAGGGATTAGAGGCAGACTAATCCCGGAGTAGCATTGTGATTGGAGGCTCGTTCTGGTAGGTAGAAGAAGTCTTGAGATGTGCCTTATGCTGGGTCATATTGCACTCTTAGTTCTTCTTTTCCACTCTGCCAAACATATGCTCTGCGTGGGAAGGTTGCCGAGCCGCACAGTCTTCTAGCTGTGCGGTGCAGATCAGCTGCCGCCCGACGCAGAGCTGGAGCTCTCTTGTTCACATGGGGTTCGATCCGACTTGTTTTTGGAGAGGCCCGATGTGATGCTTGATCAGTCAGTGCTCCTTTTGGCAATCTTGAATGCACTGTGTTGGTGTATCAAGGTTGCTTTGGATCTGCTCGGCTCATTCTGCCTTAGAGGTAGTTTGGGTCTGTAACGAGGACGGTTTTGGATTCTGCGTAATTGTTTTCTATGGCAGAATTCCACTGGGTTCCTTGTAGCTATTGCTTTGGATTTTTTCTGAATTCGATGGGTCTTGTAAGACTTGTAACCTTGTATCCTGTAATATTGAAGAATATTTGATCCTGCAATGATCCGAGTTGTTTTGTCCTGTGTTTATGGTTGTCCGCCTTCGAGCCGACTTGTTTTTGATTGATATGAAGACTGTATATCTTTTAGTAGACTTGTTTTGGCTCAGAAGTTGGCTGGCTTCCTTCGACTAGAGTTGTTGGTGGCCGACTTGTTATGATAATATTGGCAAAGCTATCTTTCCTTGTAACGGCATAGTATTTTACCGTTGGTGGGTAACGGGATACGGACCGTTATCCCGTGATTTAAGGGTTTACTGGGCCTTTCCTGTTAGTGCGCCTTGTATCCGTTGACCTTTTTACCGTTGCCCCTTAAGTGGGCCTTTTAAGACCGGTCTATAAATTAGCTGCGGTTACTATTCTTCTTCTTCACCTTGCCTTTGCTTCCTGAAACCCTAGCGCCGTAGAAAAAAAAATCCCCAAATCTTTGCTCTTGCATTGCCGCCACGCATCCTCCTCTTAGTTTGGGTGCTTGATTCATTGCATGGGAAGGAAGAAGGTGGCCTCCAAGAAGTCGGTAGTTGAGAAGCCTGTTCTTGAGGAGGAGGTCGACGAGCAGCTGAATCCCGAGTTTGCTGCGATGAAGTGGCCATCGCGAAGAACTTCCCCGCCCCGACTACTCAGGAGAAGCATCTGGTCGAGCTGCAGGACTTGGGTATGATCCAGCCCAAGGAGTTCTCCGGTTGGGTTGCGCCTGGTGAGCATCGTGTCCCTGTTCCCCCCCCTAGGGGAGATTGTGCTTTTTGTTTTTTTTTATTCGTGCTTGGGGCTTTGTTTGCCGGCTTGTTCCTTCCTCCATCATTTTCTTCACTTCTTTTCCATCTCTCTTCATGATCTTACCCCGAATGGGGTTCTTCATCTTTCTGTTTTTATCCATTTTTGTGAGACTTCCCATGGCATTCCTCCCTCCCTCAATCTGTTCCGTTTTTCTTTTTACGTCTCAAGCCGCAGCCCGCAATGATTCCCTCCACCCCTTGGTGGATGTGGGATCAATTCCGGCAAGGGCGTAAGTCGAGCCACTTCTTTGAGTATGACCTTGTTGATTCCGTGAAGGATTGGCGGTCCGAGTGGTTTTATGCTGGTAATCTTGATGGTGGTGCTGGTGCTCCAGCACTCCAAACCTACTCGGGGGTCCCGCCTGTTCCTAATGATCGGTGGGAGAGAGAGCAGCTCACTTCTGCCGAGTTGTCTCTTCTTGAACCTCTTTTCAATTGGATTAGGTACTTGAAGCAGAATGGCTTGTCCGGTTTTGCTATTGTGGCAAGTTACCTCCGTCGCCGAGTACAACTTTTGAAGGCGCGTGAGAACTTTGGCTTTGAGTACTCGGGCGCCGAGGATCCCTCTCGTATGGTGGCCACGACCGAGTTGTCAGAAGAGGAGATGCTTGTTCGTCTCCAGAAGATTTTGAAAGGCGCGTCGGTGGTCCCAATGATTGGTTTCGAGTACTCCGCTGATAAGCCTCCCCCTGCTGTGAGTGTTTCTTCCTATTTATATCTGTATTTCCAAGTTCTTTTTTGACTGAGATTGACTAGTTTCTTGTCTGTTTTTGAAGCCTTTTGGCGGGGATTTTAACGTTGATGCCTCCCTTTATGTTGATGGGGAGATTGCACCTCTTCCTGCTCCTCCGGCTGGTCTTGGTCATCAGGTAATTGAAGACCGAGTTGTTTTGCCGGGTATTTCTTTGATGGAGCCTTCTCTTCAAGATGTTCCTTATCAGTAGGTGGCCCTTCCTCGAGTTACTCATGCCGGTGCTAAGAGACCTGCTTTGGGGAGATTCTTCTTCTTCAAATGCTCGAAAACGGGCGTTCTTCTCTTTCCCCTCACCCATCAGGTAACCTTTTGATAGGTGAGAGGTTGTTTGGTTTTACTTTTGCTCGCTCTTTTTTGGAAATTAGTCTTGATTCTTCTCTTTGGTAGGTGGTGTATCTGTTCTTCTTTTTGAAGATGAGGCTGAGGATGTTGATGATTCTCCTCTTCTTCGTTGGTAAGTGTTGTCTTTTTGGCTTTGGTATACATACTTCTTTGTTGTTTTGTTCTGACTTGGCTTTTTGTAGCCCCCGTGCAACTTCTTCTCCTTCTCCGGCCTTGGGGCCCTTGCCGGGTCCTCCTCCTTCCACCGCCGGGTTGTTGGTGGGTTTGGATGTGGTTATGCCGCCTCCGCCTCCTCGTCCTCGACTTGCTATTTGTCGTGCTCCTAGGTAAGTGCTGACTTCTTTTCTTTCTTTTGGTATTATTTGTCTTTAGCTTCTTTTGTTCTTGTAGGTCTTTAGCTCCAGCTTCTGATTCTGAGAAGACCGTGAGTGTTGGAGCTATGGGTCAGGTGTCTGTGCCTGATCCTCATCCAGCTGTGGATTCTGTCCCAGTGGTGGCTTCATCTTCTGCTGCTGGGACTTCTTCTTTGCCGGTTGCGCAGGTGGCTGAGTCGACTGCTTTTGTAGCAGAAGAGTTGCCTCTTGCCCAATCCTTGACTTCTTCTAGGGTTGGGAATTCTCCTTCTTTGTCTCCTTCTTATGCTCCTTGGGATTCTGTTCATGATTTGAAGTTGATGCAGGAGCTGGAAGAAGACTTCAATCCGAGTTCTCGCCTTAAGAAACTTGAGGCCGGGTTCAAGTCTTTTACTGAACAATTCCAGGTAGGATGACTTGTTTTCTTTATTTTCTGTCTTGTCTTTTTCTTATCCTTCCTTTGCTTTATGTGCAGGAGTATGTCAGTGATTCCGACCTCTTTTTTGGCTCGTCTGAGTCTCAAAAGAAGTTGTTGGATGAGTTGGCTTCTCTGCGGCGAGCGCTTGATGAAGAGCGTCAAGGACGTCAATCTTCGGAGGCTGCCTCGAGAGCTCAAGTAGTTGCTGCCGTTGAATTCGAGAAAAAGGCTTCTCAAGATCTTCAAGGTACTTGTAAATGCTTTTTGTTGCGTATAATTTTGTCATTGTTTTTTTCTGACTTCTTTCTTCTTCCTTTTGCAGCTTTGAAGAAGAAGTACTCGGAAGAAACTGAAGCTTTGAAGCTTGAAGTAAAAACTTTTCGTAATGACTCGGAGAAGGTAAAGGAGGATGCTGAAGAAACTTTGGCCCGGGCTCGGCTGATTAGGCGTGGTACTGATCGAGATCTTTTGCAAGCTAAGGCATTGATTGAAGACTTGTCCGTTCGTCTGAAGGCTTCAGAAGACAGGTGGTCAACCTTGCTGAGTTCTGTGCAAGGTCTTGCCACTATCTTTGAGGAGGCCCCGAAGATGCTGGTCTGGACCTGGGTTCATTCCTTCCACGACTGACCGAGCGGACCATCAATTTTGCCAAGGATGCAGTGTTGCTTGGCGTTCAGGGTGTCTTGGCTCGCATCCGAGTAGTTGATCCCAACTTTCCTCTTGATAGAGTGATGGATGGGACCCATACTCCTGAGAATGAACAAGCACTCGCGAGTCCTGAAAGTCATTGTTGTTACGCCCTTAGCTCGGGGAGTTTACTGATCTTGTAGAGATTACGCCAGTGCGTGCTGATGACGGTGATGATCATCAGTAGTAAACTTTTGTTGTAATGAAACTTTGATGCCTTCTCAGATTTTGTATAAAAAGAAATTCTTTTCTTGAATCTTGGCCAAATATCTTGTTGCTGAGTTGAAATGTTTGAATATTTTGTTATCTGTTGTACTCCTTTTGGTGTTGTGAATCCATCTAAGAATAGTTAATATTGTAGCCGTCTTCAATGATTAGTTCGGACCGTAGGTCCTCATCCGAGTTCTTTTTCTCTAGAAGTCGGGATAGGTCGAGCTCTCTCTTGGCTCTCATCTAGTCCTGAAAAGGAGCTAGGATAGGGCGAGTGTTGACTTATTTTAGCCGTACTCTCATCGGTGTTGTGAAAACAACCCAGAATAGTTGGGCTCAGGCTAGGTTGTAGCCATTTTGCACTTCAACAAATAATTCGGACCGTAGGCCCTCATCCGAGTTCCTTTTATCTAGAAGTTGGGACAGGTCGAGCTTTCTCTTTGCTCTCATCTAGTCCTGAAAAGGAGCTAGGATAGGGTGAGTGTTGACTTCTTTAGCCGTACTCTCATCGGTGTTGTGAAAACAACCCGGGGGGTCGAGCGTTTTTGCTCTCATCGGGGTTCTATGTTGCCCGGGGGGTCGAGCGATTTTTGCTCTCATCGGGGTTTGCCCGGGGGGTCGAGCGCTTTTTGCTCTCATCGGGGTTTGCCCGGGAGGTCGAGCGCTTTTTTGCTCTCATCGGGGTTTGCCCTAGGAGGTCGAGCGATTTTTGCTCTCATCCGGGTTTGCCTGGGGGGTCGAGTGCTTTTTTGGACCGTAGGTCCTTATTCAATTTCCGTATTCTAGAAGTCGGGATCTAGTTCTGGAAAGAAGCTGGGATACTGTAATCTTTCTTATGAATCTTTGTTGAAAGAAGTAGTACATGTCTTTGTTATCTAGGCGTAAAATCGTCGTAATTGAGAGATGTGCCATGAATTTTTTATTGGGGCTCCGTCTTCAGTCATCAGTTCGTAGGATCCTGGTCCTGTTACTTTTGTTACTATGAAGGGACCTTCCCATGGGCTGAGTAGTTTGTGTCTTCCATCTGGTTTTTGTATTTTTCTGAGAACTAGATCGCCGGCTTGTAAGGTTCTTGGTTGAACGCTTTTGTCGTAATATCTTTTCAGTCCTTGCATGTATCTTACTGATTGTAGTGTTGCATTGACTCTGACTTCTTCTAAGCTGTCGATTTCTAGTCTTCTAGTTTCCTCTGCTTCTCCTTCGTTATATTGCTCAATTTTGGGGGATGTCCATATTAAGTCTGCTGGTAATACGGCTTCTGATCCGTATACCAAGAAGAAAGGTGAGTAGCCAGTTGCTCTGCTTATCTGAGTTCTTAGTCCCCAGACTACTTTGGGTAGTTCATCTATCCATTTTGCTCCGTAATCTTTGAGGTCTTCATATAGTCTTGGTTTCAATCCGGCCAAGATGAGACCGTTTGCTCTTTCTACTTGACCGTTTGCTTGAGGATGAGCTACTGATGCATAATCAATGCTGAATCCGCAGTCTTGAGCCCAGCTTTTGAATTCATTGGCTGTGAATGGTGATCCTAGGTCTGTAATTATCCTGTTTGGCATCCCAAATCTGTGCATAATTTCTTGGATGAACTCTTGTGCTTTGGCTGAGCTGTATTTTACTAATGGCTTGTATTCTATCCACTTGGTGAACTTGTCGATGGCCACGAATATGTATTCAAACCCTCCTTTGGATTTCTTAAGTGGTCCGACTTGATCAAGCCCCCAGCATGAGAACGGCCATGCTGGTGGGATGCATATTAGATTATGAGCTGGAACGTGTGCTTGTCTTGCAAACATTTGACAGTTTTTGCAGTATTTGACTAGTTCTTCGGCGTCTTTTAATGCTGTTGGCCAATAGAATCCTGATCGAAAAGCTTTTTCGACTAGTGTCCTTGAAGATGCATGATTTCCGCAGCACCCCGAGTGCATTTCTAGTAATATTTCTTTCCCCTCTGTTGTTGATACTCATTTCAATAATACGCCTGATGATGCTGCTCTTTTGTAAAGATTATCTCCTACTAAGACGTAGTTTTTGCATCTTCTGATTACTCGAGTTGCTTCTGCTTTATTTCTAGGTAACTTCTTTTTCTTGATGTAATCTGTGAATACTTGCATCCATGTTGAGTTGTCTGTGCTGATCATTAGAATTTGCTCTTGTTCTGTCTTCTTCTTCTCGTCTTCTTTTTCGTCTGACTTGATGGATGGTTTGTTTAATTCTTTTACAAAAACTCCAGCGGGTACCTTTGCCCTATCTGAGCCTAATTTGGCTAACACATCAGCTGCAACGTTTGAATCTCGTAATATATGATGTATTTCTAGACCTTGAAAATTCTTCTCAAGCTTTCTGATTTCTGCGCAATAGGCATCCATGTTTTCCTTGGTGCAATCCCATTCTTTATTGACTTGGTTGATTACTACTGCTGAATCTCCATAGACTAGTAATCTTTTGATTTCAAGTGATGTTGCGACTTGTAGGCCGTGGATGAGTGCTTCGTACTCTGCTTCATTGTTGGTAGCTTGCCATAAAATTTGTAGAACATATCTGAGTTGTTTTCCATCGGGTGCGATAAGTAGTACTCCTGCTCCTGCCCCTCCTAGTTTTAGAGATCCATCGAAGTACATTTTCCAATGGTCTAGGATGACGTTTGGAGTAGGTTGTTGTATTTCGGTCCATTCCGCAATGAAGTTGGACAATGCTTGAGATTTGATTGCCTTTCTTGGTGTAAATTCTATTTTGAGTGCTCCGAGTTTAACTGCCCATTTTGAAATTTGTCCTGTTGAGTCTCGGTTTCTTAGGATGTCTCCGAGTGGAAAATCTGTTACGACGACTACTTTGTGATCTTCAAAATAATGCCTGAGCTTCCTTGATGTTATAAGTATTGCGTAGAGTAGTTTTTGCACGTGAGGATATCTCACTTTTGATACTGTGAGTACTTCACTTATGTAGTATACTGGCCTTTGTACTTTGTAGATGTGTCCTTGTTCTTCTCTTTCGACCACAATAGCCGTGATAACTACTGAAGTAGTTGCAGTAATGTAGAGCATGAGGTCTTCGTCTTTCTTTGGTGGTACTAATACGAGATGGGCTGATGTATGCTTTTAGCTTGTCGAAGGCTTCTTGTGCTTCTTCATTCCGGGTAAATTTGTCATTTTTCTTTAGTAATTTGAAAAAATAAGCCTTTTTCCCCTAGTCCGGAGATGAATCTTTGAGTGCTGCCATGCAACCTGTTAGTTTACGTAGATCCTTGATATCTGCTTTGGTGGGCCCATGTCGGTTATTGCCTTGATTTATTTTGTGCTTGCTTCAATTCCTCTTTGGTGACCGAAATCCGAGTAGTTGTCCCGATGATATGCCAAATACACATTTGTTGGGGTTAAGTTTCCACTTCCATCTTTTGAGATTGTTGAAAGTTTTTTGTAGATCTTCAATCAGAGAATCTGGGTTCTTTGTTTTGACAACTACGTCATCCACATATGCTTCTGCGTTCTTTCCAATTTGATCTCCCAAACAAGTCTGGATTGCTCTTTAATATGTTGCTCCTGCATTTTTGAGTCCAAAAGACATTGTTTTGTAACAATAGGCGCCGAAAGGTGTAATGAAAGAAGTCTTGCTTTGGTCTTCTTCTTTTAGTGCAATCTGGTGATATCCCGAGTAGCAATCTAGAAAGGATAATAGAGCTGATCCTGCTGTTGAATCCACTATCTGATCAATTCTTGGTAATCCGAAAGGGTCCTTTGGACAATGTTTGTTAAGGTCCGTGTAGTCGACACACACATACGCCATTCATCTGTGTTCTTTTTTTGTGTACCGTAACAGGATTTTGCCAACCAGATGCCTGGGTGTAAGATTTCTTTAATGAACCCCGCCGCTAGCGATCGGGCTATTTTTTTTTTTATTGCTTCCTTCTTGTCTGGTGAAAAACGTCGTAGTCTTTGTTTGATCGGTCTTGCTCCTTTGTTGACTTCAATTTTGTGCTCAGCCAACTCCCTTGGGACTCCGGGCATATCTGCTGGTTTCCAGGCAAATATATCCTTGTTGTCCCGTAAGAAGTTGGTGAGCGCGAGTTCCTATTTGATAGGCGGTGTGTGCGCCGATTGTGGCGGTCTTTGATGGATCACCCGTCCCTAGATCAATCTTTTTGGTGCCCTCTCCCTCAGGTTGTGGTGAGTGTACTTTGTTTTTTGGCTGGTATCTCTAGTTCTTCTGTTCTTATTTCTGCGCTCTACTGCCGAGTTGATTTCACCTTGTACTTTTGAGGATATTTGTATTGCTTGTACATCGCATTCGTAGGCTCTTTTTAGGTCTCCTCCGAGAGAGAGAGTACTCCGTGTGGTCCTAGCATCTTGAGTAGTAGATATGGATAGTGTGGTATAGCCAAGAATTTTGCTAGTGCTGGTCTTCCTAATATCGCATGATATGATGATTCAAAATCTGCAACTTCAAATTTGATGAGTTACGTCACGTAATTTGTGGGAGTTCCAAATGTTACTAGAAGTGTAATCTGTCCGAGAGGCATAGCTGGTCTCCCGGGTACTATCCCATAAAAAGGTACGCTTGTAGGTGTGATCATTTTTGAGAATTCTGTTCCCATTTTCTTCAGGGTGTCTGCAAATATGATGTTGAGTCCTGCCCCCCCATCGATGAGTACTTTGGTTACTGTTATGGTGGCGATTGTTGGTCCGAGTACTAATGGATATAGCCTTGCGTTCCCAACACTTGTCCATTGGTCTTCCCGTGAGAACTAAATTGGATATTGTGACCAGTTTAAATATCTGGGTGTTGCTGGGCTCTGCTTTGCCATGATTGTTCGCCAAGCAAGCTTGTCTTCTTGTTTGCTCCTAGAACCGGGGTACTCCCGAGAATATGTCCGACAAATCGTTGCTCTTGGATTTTGAAAACCGTTATCGGTTGTGTTGTCTTCTTCTTTTTTCTCTTTGTTTTCTTCCTTGTCTTGTTTGTCCTTTCTCATATATTTTTTTTCTTGAAAGATGCGACACTCTCCCATTGGGTGGATTCCCCGTTGGATGATAGATGCATTTCATGTTTTTAAGGTCTTCAAATATTCTTGCCGGGTAGAATTTCTTTCTTTCGGTGGATGCCACCATGTTGTCGAAATATCTCTTTTTGTTGTGGAATTCTTGTCATTTGTCTTGAATGTTCCATCTTCTTGAGTTGTCTTGATACCTTGAGTTGTCCCGGTATCTCGAGTTGTCTTGATAACCCGAGTTGTTTTGGTTGTTCCATCTTGTGTTGTTTTGATCGTTCGAGTTGTTTCTTCCGTGCGTGTTGTTTCTCCTTTCTCGAGTTGTTTTACGTTTGTGCGGAAATCTTTCTCTTGTCTTCTCTTCTCGCTGTAATCATCTTTTCAATCAATTTTTTTTGAACTCCTCGTTTGTCCGAGGGTTTTCCTTGCGAAATCGTGAAACATCCATCTTACTTTTAAGCCGTATGAAAATGTTTCTATTACTTCTCTCTCGGTGATGTCATGCACTTGTGCTCGAAGTTCTCCAAATCTTCTATAGAAGTCTCTCGAGGCTTTCTCCGGATTTTGCTTTAAACCTTTCAACTCGGCTTGCGTTATTGGGTGGATCAGTATCCCTGCAAAATTCTCGCAAAAGGCTTTTTGGAGGTCGCCCCATGCTTTGATAGATCCGGGTCGTAACTTATCGAATCACTGGAGTGGTAATGTTTCCAGGGCCATTGGGAAAATAAGGCTTTTATATCGTCATCGCCTCCGGCTAGTTCTATAGATTGAGAATAAATCCTAAGCCTGAAACAACCCGCTTTTCCAAGAAGGGAAAAGACACAGTTTTCGTACAATAATGCAATGGCCTCGAAGGGCTCATTGCCATCATCGACAAATCAGCGGATCAGAGTGTTCATACAGCGGAATATCTAAATAAGAGAGTACAAGTAGCGAGATTTAAGTACTTTATTACATCGCCATCAAGGCGGAATCACACTCACACACACATACGGAAAAAGCATAAGATAGGAAGAAGTGGATCAGCAAGTCATCCACTTGCACGTGGCACGAGACACCTACTCCTCCTCATCATCCTCGTCGGTCTCCCACTCGATGTTCTCCCCTGAACCACAATGTATCGAAGACGATTTGTACGGCCACTAATCCCACCCATATGAATGAAGCTTGCTATGTGGAAGGTGGATGCAAAGGTAATCAAAAGACCTATTTGAGGCTCGGGTTTCCTATGCAATTGCATAATTAAATAATATTTGTCAAGTTTTAACCCATTTATATCCATAAACCTCCCATCCCTCCCATCCATATCCATCCACACATCACACCACACTCTCACTCAGGTCGGCGAGGAAGACTCCCGCTCCTCCTCGCCTCAACGGCCCTCGGCCGGAAACCACCACACCCAGGGGGAGAGAAGAGAAAGGACTCCACTCGCTATAACGAACATATGGTAACTCATGGGAATGTCCATGACCGGGGACACGGCTATACGTATAGATTGATCAACTCTGCAGAGTGTGTACACCTGGAACCACAAGATCACCATCATCGGCGATGCGCCTCGCCTAGGCTGATACCGAGCCGCCGCCTAACTAGCCCAACGCCACTCTACCACTCAGCTCTGGGGCACCCCGGAGTCCACCGGCACGCTGAGACTGTGAGACGTGTGCCGGATCCCAGGGGGCATCACGCTGTCTCAGGAGGGTGTGGGTCTCGACACCCGTACCTCCCTACACTATCACCTACCAACCTAGCAGTAGTGGCAGGGGGCTAGCTAGTCGTCAAGTCGTTTCCCGCCCATCAGGAACGAGTGGTGTGTACGAGAAGTCCCATGAACCGCACCTTCGCCCAATCGGTCCTTAGCGGGACCGGACGGGATATCTTCACACGGGGCCCCGGTGCCCCGTGCCTCGACGGTACCTCCCGTCCCGGCGATTCGTACCACGAAGGCACTCCTCCCGGAACTTCTCCCAAAACTGTACCCGCCACAGGTATTCTCACATGGAGAGTGCCCAGATCACACTCACCCGGCATGGCTTGTCCTCGCGACTTGCCCCAGATCCTGCCCAGTCGACACAACCCTCACTACACACCCAAGACTCACGCCAAGATCTCTCCCAAAGTCCCGGTTTCCACATCTTCGGCACCACGTGCCTTAGCCACTCACAGTCATGATACATTAACAGTAAAGATAGTAATAAGTGAGTAGCATCAAGATAACATGATAAGCGCGAGTCTAATCCTAGCAGCGGGTATGCAGGGGATTGGTTTCGACAAGGCATAGGCTGATTCAAACAATCTACCATGCATCCTATAAACAGCAGCAAGCAACAATTAATAGAGCGCTAGCATTTCTAGTTATTGCATGTCTAGATAGGGGCTAAGAGGTTGGGTGGGACGTGGCACCTGCAGTCGGGTCGTCTCCCAGGTCCTCGGTGTACTCGTAGTCCTCTCCTTCCTCAGTCAGCGGCTCCTCCGTCTCTGAAAAGCGTGACATAACACCGCGTTTAGCGGCTCCTATAGAGGTGCACAAAGAAGCAACTGAAATCCGAAAGAAGCAAATGCACTCATGGATAAGCCTATGACCTAGAGCTCATTTTTAGAAAAATTTGGACACTGGTTTCATAATTTTCGGAGTTAAAATGGATTTATTATGATTTTCCTCAAGATTAAATCAAATCAAAAAAAGAGAAATTCATTTTATTATTTCAGGAAAAAAGGTGACACGTGGCAGGCTGTGATTGGCCGGCTCGGTGGGGTCACCGACCGGTGGGGCCAGTCAGCGGTCAACGTTGACCGGTCAGCGGTCAACGCCGCCCGGGGGCCCGGTGTGGGCCTAGGTGGGCCGGATCGGGGCCGAGTTGGGCCGGCCCGGCCGGACACGTGTCGGCAAGGAGGGCGGCCACGTGGCGGGCTTGGGCCTCTACCGGGCCGTGGCTCACGGAGCTGGTGCACGGTGGACCGGTGCCGGTGCACCGTGAGCCCCGTGCTTGGTCCACGGTGGACCGCACCCACCTTCTCCCTCTCTCTCGGGTCCACCACGAGCCGGGTTCACGGAACCCGCGGGTCTCTTCCTCCCTCCTCTGTTCTATGCCGAGCGAGCCGCCGCCGGCGGCTTCCTTCATGGCGGCTCCTCCGGTGGGCCTCCATGGCTGCAAAGGGTGCGTCGGCTTCCCGGCTAGGCGGGCGTGCTTCCGAAGATGAAAAGGAGGGGCTTGGCCTTCCCGGTGGTGGCGGTGAGGCCGTGGCGGCTCGTCGGTGTCCGGTGGCGGGCGGCGGCGCTGCTGTGCGTGCATGGGAGTGCTTGCAGGGGGGCACCTTGATGTGTCCTCGGGTGCTCGGGGGCCTCGGCATTCGTCTAAAAGGCGCCGGTGGAGCTTCACGGTGGGCTGGCAGCCGCGGCGGTGCCCGGCGGGTCCACGGCGGGCGGCGGTGAGGCCGCGCCGGTGCAATTGGGGCAAGGTGGGGTCTTTAGCGCTTGGCGACTAGGCAGCTGGGCGTGGCGGTGGCGAGGCGGAGCTTGATGGCCTAACGGCTACGGGAGGTGGACGGAGTGCGGCGGAACGGCCGCGCCGCGGTCATGCCGCGGCCATGGCGCGTCTTATTTCCGGCCGCGACGTGAGCGGCTTCCGGCCAGAGGCTGCTCGGCTAGTGCCGAAACCCCGGCGGTGCGGGTGTGTGTGGGCGCAGGCATGTGGAGCGAGGCATCAAGGCAACCGCTTGCTTGCCTGGTGTGCGTGAACGCGGTGGTGGCCGTGGTTCGTCGCGGTGGAACGGCTCGGCCGCGTGGTGCTCCGCTCGCGGCGTGCGCGCTTCCGTGCGCGGCTCGGTGAGTCGCGTCCGAGCCGCACGGGCATGCCGTGTGCGCGTGCGGGTGCGCGTGTGTGCGATGGGACGAACGCCCAGGGGCGGCGGCCTTGCCCTCCACCGGTAGGAGAACGCGGGCGGCGCCATGGCGGGGTACTCGACGGTGAACAATGGCGGCATTGGACAAGACAGGGGGCTCACCGTCGGGCTTGGGGCGGCTAGGATAGCGATGCAGAGGCGAGGTGGTGCAGCGTCGGGTCGAGGCCGTGCAAAGCCGGCGGCTACGACGATGTAGTCGATCGGGGCGGCGACGCCCCGGCCCGGCGTGGTGGCGGCGGCTCCGGCGAGCAGCTACCTCCCGGGGTCGTCTTCTCCTTCACGGCCCTCCCTCTCGAGTGGCGTGGCGCGCGATTGGTGCCACCAGCGGCGGGTGCGGAAGGCGAGCTAGGGCACCGGAGGTGCCCTATTTATAAGCAGCGGCCATGGGAGGCGGTGGACGGCGCGCACAAGCCCCTGGGGGCACGTGGAGGCCATCCACGCTGCGTCTTTGGGGCTAGGGGTTTGGAGGACGCGGGGGTGGTGTCGAGGGCACGGGCGCGTCCCAATTTCGTGGAAGCGGCGGCCGGCAAAAAGGTGGGCGGGCGCCTGCGGTGGCGTCACCACGGCGGGCCCGGGTGCGCGGCTTGTCGTGACCCGGTGCGTCGGCGTGGGAAGGGTGGACGTGGCGGGCATCCGAGGGCGCGGGCGTGAGGCGGTTCAAACGGGGACGGCTGCGATAGCGGCTTCCCTTTTTGGCGTCGCGATGGCGTCGGCGTGGAAGAGAAACAGGGAGGGAGAGAGAAAGGGATGACAGGTGGGGCCGGGGTCCACCTCGTCATCGGCTCGAGAGGAAGAAAGAAAGGGCGCGGGGGGCGCCTGGCTCTTCGGGCCGCGGTGGCTTTGGCTGGGCCGCTACAAGCATGTGATAAAGGGAGGAGCGCCGGAGGTGGTGGGCTGGGCTGCGGGCAGGCCGAGCCGAGCTGGCTGATTACTTCCCCTCCCTTCTTTTCCTTTCCTTTTTCCTATTTTCCATCTTGCTAACTATTGCATACACCTGAATACATGTACATGCACCCATGTTTGTGCATTCCTGCTGGTGGGGTCCACCTAGGGTTTGGTCAGGGGTGAAACCTCTTGGTTGCACACATGTCACCAAGGTTATTTAATTAATTACTTAGCATCACATAAAACCGGAAAGAGGCAAAACACTAGTATGAAAAGAAAGACAAAATGCTCATGCTACTAATTGTACTTGGGAGCTAATGCAACTCACTAGGGGGTTTCCTACATGACACTCGCCATGCATAGGTTTAGTTTTCGAAAAAGTTTTTGAAAGTTGGGATTTCTGGGTACTAGGTTTACAGGGATGTTACAGACTCCCCCCTTACGAGAATCTCGTCCCCGAGATTCAGAAGAAGGCGTACCTTTCGAAGAGGTAGGGGTAGAGCATCCAGAGTTCTGTCTCTTTCTCCCACGTGGCTTCCCTTTCAATGTGGTTGCTCCACTGAACCTTGCACATGGGGATTGTGGTGCTTTGAGTCTCCTTGGTTGCTCGATCAAGGATACACGTGGGGTGCTCCTTGTACTCAAGCGTGTCTTGGAGATCTAAGATGTCCGTGGGCACCTGCTGGTCTGGCACTCTCAGACACTTGCGAAGTTGGGACACGTGGAACACGGGATGTACTCCAGTCAACTCCTCGGGTAGCTCGAGCTTGTAGGCCAACTTGCCAATCCTACACTTGATGCGGTAGGGCCCGACATACCTAGGGGCCAATTTCCCTTTCACGTGAAACCTACCGGTACCCCGGAGAGGGGAGACCTTGAGATAGACATAGTCCCCATCTCGGAACTCGAGGGCTCTTCTCCGCTTGTCGGCATAACTTTTCTGCCTACTTTGAGCAACACGCAGGCTTTCCCGCACTTGCTCAACTCCTTCCTCAGCTTCTTGGATTTTGGCGGGACCGAAGAAGGATCTCTCACCAACCTCAGACCACATGAGTGGGGTCCGGCATTTCCTTCCATATAGGGCCTCAAAAGGTGACATCCTCGATACTAGCTTGGTAGTCGTTGTTGTAAGAGAACTTCTGCGTGAGACAAGCATTTCCCCCAATCTTTCCCATACTTGAGTACACAAGCTCTCAACATGTCCTCCAGGGATTTGGTTTACCCTTTAAATGCGCCCATCCGTCTGCGGGGTGGTAAGCGGTGCCGTAGTCGAAGCGGGTCCCGATAGCTTTGTGAAGGCTCTTCCGAAACTTGGATACGAACCGGCTACCTCGATCGGACACGATGCAGCTCGGGGCACCATGTAACCTCAAGATGTGGTCCACATACAGATCAGCTAGCTTATCTATCGGGTAACTGTTGCTGACTGGAACGAAATGGGCCACCTTGGTTAGTCGGTCGACGATCACCTAGATAGAGTCGTGCCCCTTGGGAGAACGGGGCAACCCGACTATAAAACCCATGGAGATACTCTCCCACTTCCAGGTGGGTACATCGAGCGGGTTGAGTAGACCAGCGGGTCGTTGATGCTCGGCCTTGACACGGTTGCAGATATCACATCTAGCCACGTGCCCGACAATGTCCGCTTTCATACCCCTCCACCAGAAAGTCTCCTTGAGATCGTTGTACATCTTGGTGCTTCCTGGATGTATGCAGAACTTGGAATCATGCCCTTCTGACAGAATCTCTTCTCGTAGCTTCTCGTCCAGGGGCACGCAGACACGATCTTTGTACATGATTGTGCCTTGTCCGTCTTCTCTGAATTCAGGACACTTGCCTATCCTCATGAGCTCTCGAAACTCTGTGATCTCAGGACAGGTCTCTTGGGCCTTGCGGATCCTTTCTTCAAGATTGCACTGCACTCTCAGAAAGTTCATCTGGCTCCTTGGCACTTCTTCTAGCTGGAGCTTCTCCATCTCACGACATAGCTCAGGAGGGGTGGTACTCGTCGTGAGGTAGTGGCAATAGCTCTTGCGGCTCGTATGCGTCTGCGACTACATTAGCCTTTCCCGGATGATAGTGGATCTCTAGGTTGTAGTCCTTGATCAATTCCAGCCATCTCCGCTGTCTCATGTTCAGATCTTCCTGGGTGAAGAAGTACTTTAGGCTCTTGTGATCGGTGTAGATGTCACACTTGTTGCCAATCAAGTAGTGCCTCCAGATCTTCAAAGCGTGTACAACTGCTGCAAGCTCAAGATCATGTGTTGGATAGCGTTGCTCGTGTTGCTTCAGCTGTCGGGAGGCATAAGCGATCACTTTTCCGTTTTGCATAAGGACACACCCCAAGCCATGGCCGAAGCATCGCAAAGAGATCACGAAGTCCCGACGAATATCCGCAAGGCTAGCACGGGGGTAGTGGTAAGCTTCTCCTTCAGAGTCTGAAAGCTTCTCTCACAATCCGGAGTCCATTCAAACTCATTGGTCTTCTTCAAGAGATTGGTCATGGGTCTTGCAATCTTGGAAAAGTTCTCGATGAAGCGGCGGTAGTAGCCCGCTAAACCAAGAAAACTCCGAATGTCAGTCACATTGCGTGGCTGCTCCCATGCCTTCACGGCTTCAATCTTGGCTGGATCCACTGCCACTCCTTCTGCGGTAAGCACATGTCCCAGAAATGCAACTTCTTCGAGCCAGAACTCACATTTGCTGAACTTGGCGTAGAGCTGATTCTGTCTTAGCTTCTCAAGCGCTGTCCTCAGATGCTGTTCGTGTTCCTCAGCTGAAGCCGAGTAGACGAGTATGTCATCAATGAACACGACGACGAACTTGTCTAACTCGTCCATGAACACCTTGTTCATCATGTTCATGAAGTAGGCCGGGGCATTGGTGAGCCCAAATGACACTACCATGAACTCATACTGTCCGCACCGAGTGACAAAGGCTGTCTTTGGGTATATCTTCGGCCGGATCTTCATCCGTGGTACCCCTCGATCGGAGGTCAATCTTGGAGAAGAACTTGGCATTCCTCAACTGATCAAGCAAGTCATCGATCCTTGGAAGAGGGTACTTGTTCTTGACAGTCACGGCATTTAGATTCCTGTAGTCTATGCACATCCTCATCGAGCCATCTTTCTTCTTTATGAACAGGACAGGAGATCCCCAAGGGGAAGCACTAGGCCTAATGTACCCCTTGTCGAAAAGCTCCTTAAGCTGCTTCTTGAGCTCCTCCAGCTCATCGACCGACATGCGGTAGGGTCGTTTGGCAATCGGCCCCGTACCAGGCAGAAGGTCGATCACGAACTCCACATCACGATCCGGTGGCATTCCCGGCAACTCCTCGGGAAACACATCCGGATACTCACATACTACAGGTACGTCCTCCATGGTTTTGGCCTTTAGGGCACACAACACGGAGACCGTTTTGCCGTGGTTGGGCTCACACCTGATTACATGACCCTTGGGATGGGTAAACTCTACATACCTGGGTGAGCATGAGATCACACCCTTGTGCTGGGTTAACCAATCCATCCCCAAGATGACATCTAGACCATTAGAAGGAAGAAGGGTGAGGTTGGCTAGAAAAGGGTGACCCTCGATGTTTATTCTCACTCCCTAACATTTGTGCGTACACCTCAAGTTTCCCAAGGGGGAACTTGTTACAATAGCTCCCCGTCGTGGAGTGACGGGTACGTGATTCTCTCGTGCAAACTTGGATGATATGTATGAGCATGTAGCACCAGAATCAAAAAGCACCGAAGCCTTAGCTCCGTTAACCATGAACATACCGTACACCACGTCGGGGCGTCCCCGGCGTCCTCACCTGTGAGGTGCGTCGAGCGGCCGCGGGTGGCTCCCGGGGCACTCACCCTGGGGCGTCGCTGGGCGGGCGGCCTCCGTCTTTGGAGCCGTCGGTGTAGCAGCCAGTCTTCTGTCGGGGCGTCGAGAATCTTGTGGCCGGGCTTGCCACACCCGAAGCAAGTAAAAGGGATGCCGCCTGTGGGGGGTAGACGCGGCAGCCTTCCACGTGCTCGGTGCGGGGGTCTTCACGCGCTCGTACCACGAGCAGGGGCGGGGGGTAGTTGGTGGTGTAGGTACCACCACCCTGGCTCACGGTAGGCGCAGCGCGCTTGACGGCGCGGGTGCGGAGGTGCGAGGGCAGCCCTCCACGCGACCTCTGTGGAGCGGAGGTGCGGGACGACCCCTCGAAACGTCTCTTCTTCTTATCCTTCGACAGGTCAGCCTCCAAGCCATCCTTCTCAATCTCCAGGCACTTGTTCATCATCTCACGGAGGGTGTGGCAGGTGTGCCCGGAGAGAGAAAGCTTGATGCGCGTGTTGAGACCCTTCTTGAAGAAGTACATTTTCTTCTTTTACGTGTCGGTGTCGCCGCCGGGGCATACCGCATCATGGAGGTGAAGCGGTTGCCGTACTCTGGATCTTCCGGGATCCCTGGCTGGATGTTGTGGAACTCCTCCACCTTGGCGTCCATCACCCCCTCGGCATGTGGTACTCGATGAAGGCCTCCTCGAACTCCTCCCGGGTGATGTGCGTGGGGTGCGTGCATGTCGCAGGCTGTCCCACCACGCACGTGCAGCTCCGACGAGCTGGTGTGCGGCGATGGCCACACACTCCTCGTCCGTGCAGGTGGTGAGGTCGAGGTTCTTCACGATCTCCTTGAGCTAGTCGAGGGGCGGCGATGGGGTCGTCGGAGTTGTCGAAGGTCGGTGGCCTCGGCTTGAAAAGCCCTCAAGCTTGCGCTTGGAAGTCGTTGGGTGGACCTCCGTGGCGGCGAAGGACTCCCTCGGCCAGGGGGTCTCCAACAGGCTGGGTGCAGCGCTGCATGACCTCGGCCAAGAGCGGGGGGCGGCGGAGGCGGAGGCGGCGGTGGCGGTGGAGCGGCGCCTCCGGCCGGTGGTGGGTCGGGGGACAGCACCTCCAGCCGGTGCGGGCCGTGGCACCTCGTTCTCCTCGAGGAACGTCCTCCCGACAACCGTCCTCCTCGAAGTTGATTGGAATGTGTCCGACGCGGCCGGCGCCACGGCGGCCACGCCCGCGACCACGTCCACGACCTCGAACTGCCGGCATCGGCGTCTGCGGGCGGTTCAGCAAGCGGCTAGAGCGGCGGAGGGACATCTGTTAGAGGTATTGATTTAAGATATCAAGCTTGCATTAAAATTGAGTGGTTAAGTTGTTAGTCAATTTATTTGAAAAACGCTAATAGTACACTCAATCAAAGAAGCATAAAGATCCATAAAGATTGCATAAAATCCAAGCATCCATTACATTCATTTTATTACATGGCGATGTCTCTAGCAGCTACGCTTAGAAGACTCGCGAGAACGCTCTACTCGCAGGTAGGCTCCAAAAGGGTGACAATTACTCTATCCTTGGGTAGGTGAGACATGTCTCCGGTGCCGCGCAGGGCATACATGTAAGGATGCTAGCCTACACTACTGGTAACATGGGTAGAACACCTAGGTGTCGTAGGGTGGGGTAGCTGGAGAGAGTGGGGTGGAAGGCTTGGGCCCAAGGTGGTCTTTGCCGCGACCGGGTGGAGGTGGTGGTGGTGGGGGGGGAAGGCTCAACGGGCCAAGATGCCCGGTTGGTGAACGAGGCTGCCGACTCCATCCGGGGAGTCCCAGCAGGTCGAGCAGTGGGCTGGTGTCGGCGGCTCGGCAGATTGAGCAGGCTCTGTGCGGGCGGAAGTCCTCGACGAAGGGGCGGGCGGCGGTACCACGGCGGGCACAGCCTGCTGCAGCTGGTGGTACTCATCGACGCGCCGCTTGTCCGACCTCCTCCAGCCTTCTCCACACGACGGAGCCGGTCGTGGAGCGATGCGCTCACTCTTCATGAGCTGCACCTGGTGGAGCACGTTGTTCCGAGCATGGTCTGCCTCTGAGTGATCCTCTTCTTCCCCGTTGACCTCGTTCGAAGCCCCCTGTGTAGCGGAGGTTGAAGTTCCCGGTGGCGTCCTCTCGCTCCCCGGAAGGCCTCCGTGGTACGAGCCGAGGGTACTCTTGAGCTCAAGGACGCGGCTGTCCAAGTAGTGGTTGCGGGCCCGAAGTCCCCAACCTGGTCTCGGAGGTTGGCGATCTCCGCCTGAGTCGCTCATTCTCCCTCTCGAGCATGGCCTCCTTGGAGCGGCGGCTCTCTCTCTCCCAGCTCAGCTCGTCTCGTAGACGAAGCTCGTCCCGCCTCCATCTCGGCGATGATGTCGCCGGTCTTGAGCAGAGAAGCTCCTGTATCGGGCGGTTCTCGGCCTCCAAGGTCGTTATGTAACGATCCCGGGCGAGCGTAGGCTGGAGGTCACGCCCAAAGATGCGGACCAGGCCTGGGTCCGACGGCTCGACGATGTCGGTGAGCCTCGGCGGGGTCGGAGCGCCGGAGTCGGTGTCGAAGCCTCCGGGCAGCATGCGAGAAGGGTCCGTGCGCAAGGAGGCGGGCGGGAGTTGCGGCACACGGTACGGCGGGCCGTCGCGCAACGGACTGAACGCACATGTCGACGGTGGTGTCGACCTCCCGCTCCGTGAAACCACGGATGTGCGACCGATTCTCACTCGGCGGCACCTCGATGGAGATGGCAACGATGCCCCTCTCCCCCCGCGGATGACGTCTTTGGACCTGCTCGGGATTAACCCCGAGGTCCAGTAGCACCTCGCGCAGCAGCTTGGCGAACCCACCGTAGTGCATCCCGTTGGTCCTCAACTCGTTCAGCGTCTCCATAGCTGCATTGGTAAAAGGCAACTTTTAGGTTTAGAATATAAGATAAGCCATGCATAAAAAGATGCAAGGTCGGTAAATATAACCGAAGACAAAGAATTCATCCTAATCTATCGGCCATTTCTAGAGGTCTCGTCCTACGGGCAAGTATGGCTCTTGATACCAACTGAAACAACCCGCTTTTCCACGAAGGGAAAAGACACAGTTTTCGTACAATAATGCAATGGCCTCGAAGGGCTCATTGCCATCATCGACAAATCAGCGGATCAGAGTGTTCATACAGCGGAATATCTAAATAAGAGAGTACAAGTAGCGAGATTTAAGTACTTTATTACATCGCCATCAAGGCAGAATCACACTCACACACACATACGGAAAAAGCATAAGATAGGAAGAAGCGGATCAGCAAGTCATCCACTTGCGCGTGGCACGAGACACCTACTCCTCCTCATCATCCTCGTCGGTCTCCCACTCGATGTTCTCCCCTGAACCACAATGTATCAGTACGATTTGTACTAGCCACTAATCCCACCCATATGAATGAAGCTTGCTATGTGGAAGGTGGATGCAAAGGTAATCAAAAGACCTATTTGAGGCTCTGGGTTTCCTATGCAATTGCATAATTAAATAATATTTGTCAAGTTTTAACCCATTTATATCCATAAACCTCCCATCCCTCCCATCCATATCCATCCACACATCACACCACACTCTCACTCAGGTCGGCGAGGAAGACTCCCGCTCCTCCTCGCCTCAACGGCCCTCGGCCGGAAACCACCACACTCAGGGGGAGAGAAGAGAAAGGACTCCACTCGCTATAACGAACATATGGTAACTCATGGGAATGTCCATGACCGGGGACACGGCTATACGTATAGATTGATCAACTCTGCAGAGTGTGTACACCTGGAACCACAAGATCACCATCATCGGTGATGCGCCTCGCCTAGGCTGATACCGAGCCGCCGCCTAACTAGCCCAACGCCACTCTACCACTCAGCTCTGGGGCACCCCGGAGTCCACCGGCACGCTGAGACTGTGAGACGTGTGCCGGATCCCAGGGGGCATCACGCTGTCTCAGGAGGGTGTGGGTCTCGACACCCGTACCTCCCTACACTATCACCTACCAACCTAGCAGTAGTGGCAGGGGGCTAGCTAGTCGTCAAGTCGTTTCCCGCCCATCAGGAACGAGTGGTGTGTACGAGAAGTCCCATGAACCGCACCTTCGCCCAATCAGTCCTTAGCGGGACCGGACAGGATATCTTCACCTGGGGCCCAGTGCCCCGTGCCTCGACGGCACCTCCCGTCCCGGCGATTCGTACCACGAAGGCACTCCTCCCGGAACTTCTCCCAAAACTGTACCCGCCACAGGTATTCTCACATGGAGAGTGCCCAGATCACACTCACCCGGCATGGCTTGTCCTCGCGACTTGCCCCAGATCCTGCCCAGTCGACACAACCCTCACTACACACCCAAGACTCACGCCAAGATCTCTCCCAAAGTCCCGGTTTCCACATCTTCGGCACCACGTGCCTTAGCCACTCACAGTCATGATACATTAACAGTAAAGATGGTAATAAGTGAGTAGCATCAAGATAACATGATAAGCGAGTCTAATCCTAGCAAATGGGTATGCGGGGGATTGGTTTCGACAAGGCATAGGCTGATTCAAACAATCTACCATGCATCCTATAAACAGCAGCAAGCAACAATTAATAGAGCGCTAGCATTTCTAGTTATTGCATGTCTAGATAGGGGCTAAGAGGTTGGGTGGGACGTGGCACCTGCAGTCGGGTCGTCTCCCAGGTCCTCGGTGTACTCGTAGTCCTCTCCTTCCTCAGTCAGCGGCTCCTCCGTCTCTGAAAAGCGTGACATAACACCGCGTTTAGCGGCTCCTATAGAGGTGCACAAAGAAGCAACTGAAATCCGAAAGAAGCAAATGCACTCATGGATAAGCCTATGACCTAGAGCTCATTTTTAGAAAAATTTGGACACTGGTTTCATAATTTTCGGAGTTAAAATGGATTTATTATGATTTTCTGAAGATTAAATCAAATCTGAAAAAGAGAAATTCATTTTATTATTTCAGGAAAAAGGTGACACGTGGCAGGCTGTGATTGGCCGGCTCCGGTGGGGTCACTGACTGGTGGGGCCAGGTCAGCGGTCAACGTTGACCGGTCAACGGTCAACGCCGACCGGGCCCGGTGTGGGCCTAGGTGGGCCGGATCAGGGCCGAGTTGGGCCGGCCCGGCCCGGACACGTGTCAGCAAGGAGGGCGGCCACGTGGCGGGCTTGGGCCTCTACTGGGCCGCGGCTCACGGAGCTGGTGCACGGTGGACCGGGTGCCGGTGCACCGTGAGCCCCAGGCTTGGTCCACGGTGGACCGCACCCACCTTCTCCCTCTCTCTCTCTGGTCCACCACGAGCCGGGTTCACGGAACCCGCGGGTCTCTTCCTCCCCTCCTCTGTTCTATGCCGAGCAGAGCCGCCGGCGGCGAGCTCGCTCGCGCGGCTCCTCCGGTGGGCCTCCATGGCTGCAAAGGGGTGCGTCGGCTTCCCAGCTAGCTGGCGCGTGCTTCCGAAGATGAAAAGGAGGGGCTTGGCATTCCCGGTGGCTGGCAGTGAGGCCGTGGTGGCTCGTCGGTGTCCGGTGACGGCGGCGCTGCTGTGCACGTGCATGGGAGTGCGCGCAGGGCACCTTGACGTGTCCTCGGGTGCTCGGGGGCCTCGGCATTCGTCTAAAAGGCGCCGGTGGAGATTCACGGTGGGCGGCAGCAACGGCGGCGGGGCGGGTCCACGGGCGGGCGGCGGTGAGGCCGCGCCAGGTGCAATTGGGGCAAGGCGGGCCTTTAGCGCTTGGCGACTAGGCAGGCCCCAGTGCGTGGCGAGGCGGAGCTTGATGGCCTAATGGCTACGCCGGAGGTGGACGGGAGCGGCGGAACGGCCGCTTGCGGGCGGTCATGCCGCTGCCATGGCGCTGTCAGCTCCGGCGCGCCGCGACGTGAGCGGCTTCCGCGCTGAGGCTGCTCGGCTAGTGCCGAAACCTGGCGGTGCGGGTGTGTGTGGGCGCAGGCATGTGGAGCGAGGCATCAAGGCAACCGCTTGCTCGCCTGGTGTGCGTGAACGCGGTGGTGGCCGTGGTTCGTGCGGTGGAACGGCCTCGCCGCGGTGGTGCTCGCTCGCGGCGCGGCGCGCTCCGGTCTGCGGCTGCGCGAAGTCGCGTCCGAGCCGCATCGGCATGCCTGTGCGCGCCGCGGGGGGTGCGCGTGCGTGCGTGGGACAGAACGCCCAAGGGGCGGCGGCCTTGCCCTCCACCGGTAGGAGAACGCGGCGGCGCCATGGCGGGGTACTCGACGGTGAACGCGGCGGCGGCATTGGACAAGACAGGGGGGCTCACCGTCGGGCTTGGGGCGGCTAGGATAGCGATGTAGGCGAGGTGGTGCAGCGTCGGGTCGAGGCCGTGCGGTCTGCCGAGCGGCTACGACGATGTAGTCGATCGGGGCGGCGACGCTCCCGGCTCCGTGGTGGCGGCGGCTCCGGCGAGCAGCTACCTCCCGGGTCGTCTTCTCCTTCACGGCCCTCCCCTCGAGTGGCGTGGCGCGATTGGTGCCACCAGCGGCGGGAGTGCGGAAGGCGAGCTAGGGCACCGGAGGTGCCCTATTTATAAGCGGCGGCGGCCATGGGAGGCGGTGGACGGCGCACAGTGCCCCCTGGGGGCACGTGGAGGCCATCCACGCGTCTTTGGGCTAGGGGTTTGGAGGACGCGGGGTGGTGTCGAGGCGCGGGCGCGTCCATTTCGTGGAGCGGCGGCCGGCAAAAGGTGGGTGGGCGCCGCGGTGGCGTCACCATGGCGGGCCCGGTGCGCGGCTTGTCGTGACCCGGTGCGTCGGGCGTGGGAAGGGTGGACGTGGCGGGCATCCGAGGGCGCGGGGCGCGAGGCGGTTCAAACGGGACGGCCGGCGATAGCGGCTTCCCTTTTTGGCGTCGCGACGGCGTCGGCGTGGAAGAGAAACAGGGAGGGAGAGAGGAAAGGGATGACAGGTGGGGCCGGGGTCCACCTGTCATCGGCTCGGAGAGGAAGAAAGAAAGGGCGCGGGTGGGCGCCTGGCTGCTGCGGGCCGCGGTGGCTCTCTTGGCCGGGCCACGCCACGCGTGTGATGAAGGGAGGAGCGCCGGAGGTGGTGGGTCAAGCTGCGGGCAGCCGAAGCCGAGCCGGCCGATTACTTCCCCTCCCTTCTTTTCCTTTCCTTTTTCCTATTTTCCATCTTGCTAACTATTGCATACACCTGAATACATGTACATGCACCCATGTTTGTGCATTCCTGCTGGTGGGGTCCACCTAGGGTTTGGTCAGGGGTGAAACCTCTTGGTTGCACACATGTCACCAAGGTTATTTAATTAATTACTTAGCATCACATAAAACCGAAAAGAGGCAAAACACAAGTATGAAAAGAAAGACAAAATGCTCATGCTACTAATTGTACTTGGGAGCTAATGCAACTCACTGGGGGGTTTCCTACATGACACTCGCCATGCATAGGTTTAGTTTTCGAAAAAGTTTTTGAAAGTTGGGATTTCTGGGTACTAGGTTTACAGGGATGTTACAAAGCCATTGCATTGGCTCAGTCTTGCCATCATATTTTGAATGATTGGATGGTTTGAATTTGTGAGGTAGTTTGACTATGAGTAGTCTTCCTGCGAAGCAAGGGAATCTGTCGGGTACTTTTTCTGGTCTATAGTCGGAATCTGCCTGGCTGTCGTATCTCGAAATAATCCTTAGGGGGACTTCTGGGTGGTGTTGGTGATCTTCCCCTGTTTTCCCCTGTTTTTTCTGTCCAATCGTGATGAGGTTGAGCTCTTCTCCCATAATTTGGAGTTGATAATCTTTCGAAAGCGGAAATCCTCCGAGTTCTTTAACTTGTCTGTTCAGATGGTATGTGTCGGGGAGGTACTCGGTCGTCTTGTATCCTTTGCGCGGTATCTCTGAGTAGACTTCTAAGCCTGGCTTGTTCTTCACTTGGTCGTTGTATGGCGTCAATTTCATTAATTAACTCTTGTATCTTGTTGATAGGATCAAGTCTTGTCCTTGCTGCAGCCGATTCCTTTCCTCGGCTTCTTTCTCGGCTCTTTTTTGATTGTACTCGGCTAGCTCTTCTTCATATTTGCGCCATGCTTCTCTACGTTCATGAACTCGGTTCCTTCTTCCTCCTCTTTTCTTGTTTCTTCTTTCTCTTGCTTGCTTTAAATCGGTCTCCCCCCTCTCTTGTGACGGAATTTGCTTGGAATATCGCCTTCGATTCTTCTCAAGACCAGTAGTCGGGTTGGACCGGGTGGTACTAGAGGTTGCCTCATCATGAACACTTCTTCGTGTGTATTGGGTGGATGGTCGAGTTCTTCTCCTTCTAGAGGTTTACCGTATTGAAAAGGAAGGAAGGTAGAGTACTTATCTTGTTTGAAGATGTTCCATTGGTCGAGGTCGTAAGATTCCATTGCCTTCTGAGTGATATTCTGATATATTCGTGCCGAGTTGTTGAAACCGTAGTGAAAAGAACTTGGCTTGTCTTGTATATTTGGGTTTTCAGCTTTCTCTGTGAGCTTGAGTCTTGAAAAAATTTCTTGTATCTTCGGCTCGGGTTCTTGAAGTAGTCGACTATGGAGAATTCCTTGTTCGTCTGCTTCGCAGACCCAGCTTCCAAAAACGAAGGTTGATCCCGTCGGAAAAATCATCATGTGTAGGTCCGTTGAGCCTTTGACGTTGATTTCGCCGAAAGCCCCTACCTGGCGCGCCAGCTGTCGGTGTTTGACCACCGATAGCCTGCCACGGGGTTCCCGTAGCAGTTGATTCGGACCTCGGCGAACGGCTAGAACTCAGCGGTTTCACGCAAGAGACACACGGTTTATCCTGGTTCGAGCCCTCGTCGTCGAGTAAAAGCTCTACTCCAGTCGGCCTTGGCCTTTTGCGTTGGATTGATGTATGATTGTGTGTTGTTAAATGCATTTACAAAAGAGGGTGTTCGGCTCTTTTTTTATAAGAGGAAAAAAAGAGCCGAGCTATGGTTTCTAATCCTAGTCGATTCATAGGAAGTGTTACGTTCGATTCACGAGGTTACTTTCTATTTGTCTAACTAGGATGATCCGTATTCTACTTGGATCCGTCCTTCTTGCTCTTGTCCTGACGGGAGCCGTGCTGGTGAGTAGCCGTCTACGTCCTGTATCGACACTTCTCTCTTCTTGATGTTCTTGCTATCAAGTTTCTTCATTATTAGGTCTAGCTTTACAGTGACCATGTCAATTTCCTTAATATGATGCATGCCTCCTCCTCTCTTGTGAGGTTGCACACATTCTTCGTTCCAAGTCTGGTTTGAGGCCATCTTCTCCACAAGTGCTATTGCATCGACGAGCATAAGTGACAAGAAAGCTCCTCTAGCTACAACATCCATGGATTCACAGGTACTAGAAACTAGCCCATGATAGAAGGTCTGCATAAGAAGCCAATCCTCCATCCCATGATGAGGACATTCTACAATATAATCTTGAAAACGTTCCCATGCCTCGGTGAACGATTCATCATGGTTTTTATGAAAGCTTGAGATTTTCCCATGTAGAGCATTGGTCTTACATGTAGGAAAGAACTTGGCTAGGAAAGCAATACAATATTTGTCCCATGTAGTGTTGGTCTCTTTGTTTGCATAGAACCACTGTTTTGCTTTTCCTAGAAGTAAAAATGGGAAAGGCAGAGTAGAATAACATCTCTTGGTACTCTTCTGATAGTGAAGGTGCTGCAAATTTCTAGAAAGTATTGTAAGTGTGCACTTGCGTCTTCATGAGCCTTCCCACAAAACTGACTAGCTTGAACCATGGTGATAATCGTAGGCTTGAGCTTAAATCTATTGTCACCAATATTGACATTAGGTCCAGTGCGGATGTTGGCGGTTGTTAGAGCAGATAACTCATGTAGCGTCTTCTCAGCCATAGCTTCAAAAGCTGGTGCTAAATTTTCTGATTCTTCTCCTTCAGATGTTAGAGCTTGCTTTCTCGAAGATTGAGCTTCAGTGGAGGGTGTTCTTGATGGTGATTCAAAAATGTCCCTCATGTCAGCAAACTTCCTTTTTCGTAAGAGTCTCTCTGGATCTTCAACGTAATTGTCCGGGAGGTCAAATCTGTTCATTCATCCATTATCCTGCATAAGATATACAAATAGATAGAAATAAGGGTAAGCCTGTTTGAGTTAGAGGTCAATTGGGTGATCGATCTTATTCATGATGCATATATGTTAACAATACTTCCTAAGTTTATTAGCCTTCCCCGGCAACGGCGCCAAAAATGCTTGTTGGCATTTCTGATGTCACTACTAGAAATAGAAATAATTCCCTATCCCCAACAATGATGCCAAAAATGCAGGTACTAATTAACTTGCCTTTAGCAACTAGCCACTAGTCTCTTTACCCTTACTTCTAAACATGGAACTAGGTTGTCATCCCCAATTGTAAAGCTAGGAATAATCAATGGTACTAACTCTTATCATTTTATGTGAATAGTAAGAAATAAATAAAGATAAATACACACTAAGAATAATTCTGCAAGCGGACAGATAGTTATACCATTGTACCATTTTACCTAGAGTATTATCAGGTTGTCATTTATATTCTACCACTGGGAAGGCATTGCTAAACCAATAATCTATAGCATTGATAACATGTGTATATGCATTGAATAAGCGATGTAACCAATGTCAAACACTCTACTCATAACAGGGGTAAATCACAAGATAAATGATATAAATATGATAACGAGCCATTGATCAGTTATCATTAAGAATACTAATCCATCATAACACTCTAATCATGTCAACATTGTCTAATCAATTAATAGATAAATAATTTTTAAGTATTTAACTATAAGTCAAAGCTACATCAACTAGTGCAAGTACATCTAGTAATCATTGTTAAGTAATACTACCATAATTCCTAAACACATCAAAGCAATGTACAGGAAAAGATGAGTATAGGAACCTCATGTATATAAATATACTCTTAACCTGACAGTCCAACTCTACAAATCTACCGTACGGGGGGAAGTCTACAAAGGACTTAATGGATCTATCACATCCACGATCTACCTCACTACCCGGCACAATTGGGGATATCCACAGATAAGCAAAGCATCTTGACACCACGCCTACATACTGCCTACCATGCACCATATAATCAAATAGATGAGCGCTATATGAACCAGTGTATGAATATAATAGCAAACCAACTAAACTAGATGTATTGAAGTAGACCATGAACATAATAATTAAACTAAGATGAAGAACAATGTTGCTAGTAAATATCATACAAATGCAGATAATACAATAAGAAAGAAGAGAGCGAAAGAAGTATACTGAACTCTTCTATTCTTGACCACTTCTGGAATCCAGGACTGATTAACACGTCTTGACTCCCTCTAAACAAGATCTAACTAGGCTAAACTATGAACTAGAAGGCTATGAGGAACTAGAACTTGAAGCTCTAGATGACTTGATCTTCAACTGGCCCATATTTATAGCCCAATGGGATACACGATGGCCGTTTGATCAAACTAACTTTACGTAGGGCTGAGATTGATCCTCAAAGGCGGTGGAAGGTGGTCGCAGAAGATGATCCTTTTCTTGTATGTGTTCTGTATATGTGGGCATGGTGCTCAGGTATAGGGGAACCAGTGATTGCACTTCATAGTCCAGGTTGAGGTGGTAGGCGGCAGATGGTGACAGCCCTGTCGGTCCCTTATAACCCCCATGTTCGACTATGGTGTAGGAGTCTAAATTGCCACCCATGCATGCTGGCAGACCAGTGCCCAGTGATCTCCTAATCCATCTCATGCACAACTTTATCTCTAACTCATTTATTTGTATGACTAACTATATTCTACATATTAGCTGTATTAAGACCATTGCTCCCATAGGAATTCTTTTATTTTTTATTCTTTCATTCTTTATGCTGCCACCACCTTCCCTGCTTGAGAGTTATTTATTTGTGTGTGTGTGTCCACTATCATGAAAAGCGTTATTGTTTACCCCTGTTATGTGCATTAGTCTATCTTTCATACAAATTATAGTATCCTTTATTCATGGTTTCATACTAAAGTCTTACACTAGCTTTCCTTTGGAAAAATATAAATACGACACCTAGGAATAGTTCAGGTTGAAATACTACAATGGTATTTCCGTGTGCTTGCAGATCCACTTCCATAACTTTAATGAATTACTGTATCATCACTCTCTCTATTGCTGTCAGGAATATAGTTTTAGCACTAGTGTTAAGGAATGCTGAAAGTGCACCGTAAAGCATCTCCAAGGCACTTTCAGCATATTAAATAAATTAAGCAACATCAGCTTCATCTTGTACAATGTGCCTAAGGATAGAGAAGAACAAATAAAGAAATAGATTTAGTTCTATTGGTGTTTTTCCACCAACAGAGCCCATACACTTGATCTCTACCTCGGTTTGTGAGAAGGATAGACTTCAACAAAGTGTGAAGAAAATATTCCCCAACACTCTACACGTGAAAGTTCTATGAACATGCACATTGAGTAAGATGCTACTAGCTCCCACTATTAATGCTCTACTTCAACCTATTGGATAAACAAAGACCAATAGATGTACTTAATGAAATAATAAGAGTGGAGAAGAATAAGTCTTATCCGCAGGACTTAAAAATCTGAATCTTCGCCGAAAGGTAACATCAGTAGTTATCCATATTTACTTTCTTGCATTGCATATTTCTCTTTAGCATGTTTATTTTTCTACATTAGCATTATATAGAAAACAACAAAAATAATTAGACATTTGTTTTGTTACATTCATGCATGTAAAAATTTGAAGCCCCATGTGAAACCCTTGCGGTGTAAAAGCTGAAGGGAGTTCTCACTATGGTGGCCTAATAATAAAAAATAAAAATACTATGCATATTTCTTTTTTACATATAAATCAAGAAACTCTAAAAATATTGAATGGACATCCTGCTTCAATTATGCTATCATAAGATATTTTAAAACCTCTACAACCCCAATCCTCTAAAAACGGTTAAACCACTAACTTTTATCCTAATACTATTCCATGAGTTTTGGTGTTTTGTGAGAGCTTTCTACAAGATGACACCAAGAGCTAGCTCATCTAGGTATCTTCATCTTCACCACTTGAAGTACACCTTTCCGATACACAGCTAACCTCTGTGTGAAGGAAGTAACTTCCTCAAGAATAAGATTGGGATCCCTAGCAATGTTTGCTCTTATAAGCTTGAGCTCCTCCCTGAGGATCACTCAGCTTCAGCGCTCAACCATGACAATAACTAGCTTGGGAGAGAGCATCCCCTAGTTATTAGGTAAGTATACCTATGCAATTATTGAGTCTGTTTTATAGTCATAAAATACTAAAAATATATGGACACATGAAGGTCCATACCCATAGTCTTTTGCGAGTCCATTACTCAAAATAAAAAGATGAATAATAATTAAAACCAAATAAAGATATTTTATTAAGGGGTGATCATAGAGCGTGCTTAATAAGTTTTGTCTAGGTTGTTAGGAGTTGAATAAAAACTTGAGAATAATATAATTTTGAATTGGAGATGATAAATAGTTGCTCTGCCATAATTCCTTTCAAGTGCCTAGTTTTCAACCTTACATTCTCTCGAGTTTTGGATATGACTGCTTTGATATAAGAAATTACTATGAACCTAAAACTTATAGAGGCATATGCTTGAGCTAATTTTAGGTTATTGATATGAGAAAGTCTGAACTGCTATTTATCTTATTCCTAGCGATACTAAAGTTCTGGAGATTTATCTTTTAAATACTCAAAATCTTACATGATGAGCTCTTGTATGACAAAGTTTAAATTCCTACCAAAGCCATATCTGATATATGTAGATTAGGAAAACCTTTGCTCATTGTTGATATCTGTTAACTATTGGTGGCTCTTAACTCATATTTTACAGCCACCAAATCAACATAAAATGACATGAAATATAACACAAATAATAGTTATAGGGTTTTACTTCTAACAAGTTCCACAAGTTTTGGTGATCTACTACTTACAGGAGGATATGCCGGAAATACATAAAAATACGCACATAAAGGGTTACATAATATACATAAAAAAGGCTCAAAGAATGAGTGGCCCAGTCACCAGAACACCTGGGTCCCAAGCATAGATACAAACACCAAACATGAGCCCAAGAAGTGAAAGGCCGAACAAATCCCGAATCCAGTCCAGGCTGCAGGAGCAGTCCTCGGTAATTTGGATGCCTAGGATGCATATGAACTCCGTTTTCAGTGATCCAGGCCTTTTCGAAAAGCTAACGACGAGCCTGATGCACCCACCAAAGATGGGCCTGATTGGAGCCCATATGGGTGTGGCGCACCATGGTGCGCCCGCACCCCCACTGAGGCAGTTCGGGCTCATCTTTCATGAGGCGGTAGCAACCGACGTACCATAGTCGGTTCTGGTGGTTATTGCCTGGTTCAATGCACCTTCACATCAGTTTGGAGGTCGGTTTGGGCTATTCAAGAGGGGGAATCTTCCATTCAACCCCCTCCTCTCCACCTATAAAGAGGAGGCCTCCCCTCTCCCTCAAGAGCATTCTACACTTGAGCAATTCTTCCTATCCTTAGTAGTAGTATCCCTCTAGGTGTTCTCCACCTAGTTGTAGTATAGAAAAGAGGGAAGAAAGGAGAGGGAAGAGAGTGGAGGAGGAACTAGAGCTGTCGGCTTCCTCTCCTTCTTGTACTCGGTGTCCGAGTAGGAGCGTAGGAGGGCCGGAGGTGTCGGCCCCTCCTCGACTCTTGTACCTCTAAGGAGACGACTCATCCGAATATTATCTAGGTTCTTCTTTTGGTAATTCTAATATTTCTAGTTGATTAAATTCAGTTCTCACTTTACTTTACTTATGAGATCTCCGCTCGATTGAGTGCTCTAGTCCAGGTACCGGATTAGAGTAGTAATCGCTACCGTAGGCGTGGTGTCTAGGCTAGAGTTTACCTGAGTTTGCGCCCAACCCCACGGATAGTTGTGGTAGCCCCGGAGGTGACAGTGTTGACGGTTCTTAACTCACATCATATACCACCAACATACACACAAAAGAGAGAAGAAACACCACCATAACTAGAATATAGGGTCTATACACTAACAAATTCCATAGTTTTGGTGAGTGCACTTATTTTGTAGGACAACCATGAAAAGAGATCAAGATGGGCCAAAAGCATATCAAAAAACCCAGAAACTAGCCTAAGGACAAAGGCAAATACAAGAGAACCTCTCCCCATCTACAGAATTGGGCCAAACACCACATGTGGCAGGCATCCAGGCCCAACCAGCAACCGACTAGAGAAAGGCAGTGGCCAGCTACACCTCCCCTGGTGCGCCCGCACCCCCCTAACCGCCTCTCTGGCTGACCTTTCTCTGGCGGTACATTGATGGCATCCAGAGGCGGTTCATGATGGTCATTGTGATCAATACCCCTCCAAACCGACCTCCAAGGTGCTATATAAGAAGGCCCCTACTCCCTCTCAACACACACAATCCAAGTAGAGAAGAAGAAGAGAGCCAAGCTCAAATTCCATCCTAGCCTAGTTAGTTTAGTGTAGGGAGTGAGAGAGGGAAAGAAGAGAAGGTTCAGGCGTGTCTGTCATCTCTTGTCTCGGATCCGGCTTCTCCGGGTTGAGGAGGTGGAGTGCCGGACGTGTCGGCTCCCCCTCGACGTGTACCCCTACGGCCATATACTGCTTGGAGTATAAGGTCCGTGTTCTACTACGGTGGTGAGTCTCTATTTCGTATTCTCTTGCATATTACATTCTTACGGGTTCGTTGTTCGTTACTTGCCTTAGTAGCGGATATTCTAGTAGAGGACTCCTGATAAAGACGGATGTTCCTGGCCAACGCTAGAATAGTAATCGATAACGTAGACGTGGTGTCTAATTTATAGGTTACCCTCATTTGCCTCACACTCCACGGGTGAGGGGTAGGTGTTAGGTGGTGACAGCCCTAACATCCTTTGTATTCCCCCACGTTCGGGTGTGGCGTAGAGCTATTAGCCGGCATCACTTAGCAGACTAGGTGCGATCCGGTGCCCGAAGCAAGAGTGTAGTAAGTAAGATTATCTTCGAATAGAGAATCTAAACCGTAGAAAAACCTCACTACCCAGGATCTCTTTTCTTCAACTCACCAGGGTGGACTAAGCTAGTTGACTAGACACAACCGTTCTTCGTGAAATTACGATACCATGTCTATCACTGGGTGAAGTGCTACGATGGTAATTTTGTGCGCTTGCGGATTTGGCTGCTTTCGCTAAGAAATACCAATAGACAGCTCTGACCAGGCCTTTGTATTCCACCATGTTCAGGTTGGTGTTTTCGTAGAGCTTTTGGCGGCCTGACCCCGACTACTGTTCCCCAGTCTTTTCGAGAGTCGAAAAGGAACCACTGCTCCGAAGTAAGTAAAGTTTAGTAAGCCTGAACCTTGGTCAACTAGTTGTCTTGGAAGAACCTTAGGAAACCCCTCTCTACCCACCAAAAATAGTTATTCCTTGGACGACCTTGATCCTTTCTAGTTCACTTCTCGTTCCCCGTGGAAATCGATACCTAGAAATACTCCGGGTGAAAGCTACAGCGGTATCCATGCGCTTGCGGATTTATCTATTTGCGTTAACAAATCCCAACATTAACACCCACTGAATGATCCGCAAGCGTATGGATACCGTTGTAGCTTTATCCCAAAAGTATTCCAAGTTTTGTTCCACTGAGAAACGTATGAGATCAACTACTGTCTAACTTAACTAGGGGTAGCAAAATAAGGTGAAGGTAAAGACTAGATTAAGATAGAACTAAAGTATAACTAGGGCGACAATTAATGGGGTTGAGCGTACCAATCAAGGTTGATGATAATAGGAGAGTAGAGAGGGTAACTATGGTTCTCTTCTTCTAACTTGGGCAAGCCTATGTCTTCTATTACTAACTGGGGACATTACATACGGAGAGACACCAACATAGGATGTTGATCTCCTTAGCAACCGCGTCCTACTTGGCCTACAGACGGGAGGTGGATAATAGGGCTGTCACTCCTAACCACCACCAGAATATAGGATGCATCCACGATTATCCTAAGCCTAAGCACCATGCTTACACCTACGATAATACTCTAATCCCTCTAGAACAGGAATAAAGCACTCAAAGAGAGTCATAATCCAGATAAACAATAAAGGCATAGAACTTACTCGCATTAGAAGTTGATCACCAGAGACATCCCAGGAGCAAGCTCAAGTAGAGCTTGATCCCGCCAAGGTACAAGCCGTAGAGAGGGCACCAACAGGCTGGCACCTCCTCTTAACTCTTCCCTCACTCTCTATCTTACTATTATCTAAAAGACTAGATCCTAGAGAGGACTAATATTCTCTTGATGGCTGGCCCCCGAGAGTTATCCATTCAAGGGACACCTCCCAATTAGGGTTTCATAGAATAGCAAATGAATGAGTCCCTCTCCCTGGGGGTCCTGCCCTCCTTTTATAGCCCAGAGAGATGAACATGAGCCCTTGGATCAAACCGACTTTGGCGGATGGCTAAGATTGAAACCCTAAGGCGGTGGAGCACATGGGTCAAAGCGGGCCGTGATTGGAGCTTGGGCTAGACCGGCCGGTCTAGGGTGGGACCGGCCAGTCCCACTCCGGGCCCGTTTGTGGTCCGCTTCGGCGTGGTGTCTTCTTACGTCCTCTGGAGTCCTCTAGTGTAGCCTTCATCGCCGATTTAATATCTTTTCATCCGGAACTCTGAAAAAGGCAAATGATATGTCCGTTTCGATCGTCTCGACAAGCTCTTCACAATGGTGCATTCCAATTCATTATTTGAGGTGCTTGTAATCTGTCATATTGGTCCTTTTTTATAGCTTTTCTATTATGTACCTGCAGAAACAAGGATTCACCAAAACTCATGGAACTCTGTCAGTGTAAACCCTAAGTCTATGTTGGTGATCACAAATATGTCTCTTCTGAGAGTTAGTTGATGGGTGGTCATTAACGACCGTCAACAACACCCCCACACTTAACCTTTGCTAGTCCCATAGCAAAGCTAAGCTCAGAAAAATTATCAAAAGATATGTATAAGTTTAAGCATTGTAACCATCTCAATGTAACTCCTCAGAAGTATACCTGCATTCAGATAAAAATTCTCCTTCAAGTTTAAGCAATAACTGAGTTGACTTTCAAACTTACTCATGTTACCTTGGACTATGGGGCTTATTAGCTCTTACTTAGGTCTTGAGCAATCGAAAGACAGAAAGATCCAGCCAAGCACTATGTCTCAAGCTCTTTGTTTAACTATCATTCTGGAGTTTTTAGAAGTTTTCAATTAAAGCTCAGAGTTTTCCATGTATGACACTCAAATCTCTCAGTCTATGTGGTATTTATAGATTCTCACCAAGGCACTAAGGATGTTATGCCTTTCTTTTCATCCTGTAACTAAAGCTTATGTGGAGCTCATAGGTAAGGTGAAAACTTGAAAGAGCAAACTTGTGATGCACATGTTGTGAAGTCAAATAATGGATCCACGGAGAAACAAGTCATACAATTGAATCAAGATGTGCAAGTGTATGGGTATGGTGGATATGTGGTGGAACCTAATTCTACTATGCTCCTTGAAGACATATCTCTCTTTTGGAATTTGGAATTTGGCCAGAGAGTATGAACTATCTTATTCTTTTTCTTTCTATTATGGAGATGGGTATCTAAGTACCCATTGTTTTCAGCACTGAGACACTTGTCCATTTTTTTCAACTCCCTTTTTTCTTATTTCTTTTTTTCAAATATCTTTTTGCATAGCTCATAGCACTCCTTTTGGCACTAAAAATTTTTGAGAGATAGCAATAAGAACTTGGAGCATTTATTGGGTGGCTATCCTAATAGAAATATTTTTGGTGTTTTCTCCCAGTGTAGGAGTGAAACATTTTTGGATGGGTGTAGATGGGATGGCATGTTGTTGTGCCTACTCTAGTGTAGAGTAGTGCATATAAAGGTGGAGTGTAAGTGGATCTTGATTCAAGAGTATGACAAATCTCTCACAAGGGTCACAAAGGTTGACAAAACTCAATGCAAGACAAGCAGCATATATGTGGAAGTTTACCTGGTCTATCTCATCATGTTTGGCTCTAGTGGGAATGTAAGCTTTGTCATACAGGTACTCAGCATGTAAGGTTTTGCATTTTTTTTAAAAGATAAATCGCTAGAACTTTAGTGTCACTCAGAACAAGATAGATAGATAGCAGCTCAGACTTTCTCAATCAGATCAATCAAGTACCTAGACTTAGTTCAAGCATATGCAACACACAAGTTTCAGGCTCAGAGCAAATCTTCATGTCAAAACAGTTAAAGCCAAAACTTAGAAAATTTATGTCTAAAAACTAGGCACTTCAAAAGTGTTATAATAGAGCAGCTTTTCATCATTTTCATCTTTTAAGGATCATCTCAAGGGCTTGCCTATTTATTGACTCTATCTAGACAAACATTTTTTTTATTTGGTTTTTTATTTTCAAAGACTCATACTATGGCCTTGTTCGGTTGGGCTCCAAGTTCCAACTTTTTCCACTCTCTCTCCATCACATCAATTTTTACCCATATATATGGAGCACTAAATGTAAGTAAAAAAAATAAATAATTACACAGTTTAGTTGTAAATCACGAGACGAATCTTTTGAATCTAGTTGGACCACGATTGGACAATATTTGCCAAATAAAACGAAAACGCTACTATTCATCGGATTGCAATTTTTTGCAATCCGAACGTGGCCTATATAAGATTCTAAAAAGCATGGACCTTCATGTGTCCATATATTTTTGGTATTTTTAAGTTTTCTTATGATACTATGGTGAACCTTCATGTGCTCACATATTTTTGGCATTTTTTTATTTTTATGACTGATTCGATAATCACGTAGGTACACTTACCTAGATACCTAGGGGATGCCTTCCCCAAGCTGGTTGTTGTCGTGGTTGAGCATTAAAGCTGAGCAGTCCTCACGGTGGAGCTCATGCTTACACGAGCAAGTGTAGCCAGGAATCTCGATCTCATCCAACAAGAAGTTGCTTCCTCCACACAGTGATTAGCTATGTGTTGGGAAGGTGTACTTCGAGTGATGTCGATGAAGATTCCTAAATGGACTAGCTCTTGGAGTCATCCTGCAGCAAACATCTCACAAAACACCAAAACTCGTGGAACGGATTAGGGTAAGCAGTTAGTGGTTAGCCGTTTCACGGACTGGTTGTTGTGAGAGGTTTTCAAAGGTTGTTATAGTGTATACAGTGCAGCAAGATGCTCAATGATTATTTTTGGATTTTCTATTTTTGTTATGCAGAAAAGAAAACATATATGCATGATTATTTTTGTTATTTTTATGCCACCACGGTGAAGACTCCTACGGGCTTTTACACACCATAGAACTGATCACATGGGGCCTTAAGTTTTATAATACATGAATTATCTAAAAAGATTAATGCATATTTATTTTTTTCAATGCAATGCTAATGCGGAAAAGTAAACATGCTAAAGAGAAAACAATTCATGCAATGCAAGAATGTAAATATGGATAACTACCGATGTTACCTCACGGCAAGGGTTCGGATTTCCTCCGGACAGGACTTCTCCCTTCTTGTTGATTCCTCCAGTGTTGATGACATGGAGTTTCTTTGGTGGGTACATGGAAGTGCTTCTTCTCCAAGCTAGCTATTTTGGTGAAGAGATTTATGATGATGCCCTCAATGATGTGTCACCTTCTTTTACCAAACCCGTCTTGGTTGTGAGTATTGATTTTTGCTTTGACAGGGTCCAGGACCTCTACCTGTACAAAGTAGTGAATTGACTCCCCCACACTTCGCTTAAAGTGTGTCCTGCTCATGAAGACAAGGCAGGGATCAAGTGCATGGGCTCTACTGGTGGGAAAACACCAGCAGAACCAAAACTTCTATTCCACATCTCTAGTCCTTAGTCATGTTGAACAACATGGAGTTGATGTTATGTGCTTTGTTCAACATTATCATGAGAGGTAGGATCAGAAGGTTGAGCAAGGATGTGACATTTAAGTTCATTAGGCTACAAGAGTTGAAGTGCTTAACCCAAGGAAGGATTGTCTATCTGTACATGATGTGTTGATCTTTACATGATCATGACTATCATCTTCCAAGCATAAGGTGTGCAAGTTTTTAGCTCATTTGGTTAAGATTACAGATCAAGATAGTGGTGCTATGAACAAGTTAAAGAACTAAACATGTTGAGTTAATCAGGATTGATCATTGATATGTTGCTAATACATGTTAGGTTCTTTATTGATGTTCATACCAGAGTCAAGGAAAAGCTTTCTTAAGTAGTGACCATTTACCGTTTGGATGTTACCTCCATCATTAGAGCATGATGACATCATGTGATACGGAGTAGATGACTCTTGATGGTCCTTTCCTTTGGCTCGATGTTTTCCTTGTTTGGATAGCCTCACATCTTGAGTTGTTCAAAGTGCCTCTTGTTCTTAGATGGTGCTCTTTTTGTCATGCCATCTTTTTCCTCTTTGCCATTTTGGATTTCTATCTCAATCTTTGTTTTATGCCTGCACAGGGTTAGTGGACAACACATACCCGAAGGAATGTACCAATTTGAATGAAGGATTTTTGTCCCTAAGTTATGTGCATATTTTCCATGCAAGCATGGTTCAAGGCAAAGGTAACTTACGACTGAGGACACAGTGAAGGATCTTTGATACTTACAGTTCTTCCATCAATGATGAAGGAACTGTGTCTTCATTGTGTAAAGTTATTGGAGTTTGTCATGTGCCTTGTTTCATCTCTAATTTGAATTCATCTCTTTACTTACCCAGATTGGATTTTAGAGTTTTCTACAGGGGTTAGTCCAATAAATATCCAATGTCTACACAAGCAATATTTTAGTTCAATAACCAAACTAGACTCCATATCTAATTTAATTAAGGTAGGCTATTTAACCTAAGCACCACGTTTAATTTAAATGCCTATAGAAGTATGCGCAGCACTTTCAAACCAAAACTCACTAGAGTAAACAAAGGTAGTATTAAAGCGTTATAGAGATTTATTCAAGTAGAGATGAAAGAGCATGATTGTTATATGGCAAATTGAGTATGGCTTAAAGGTAAAGACAACCAAGAATAGCAACATGGCATAAGATTTTTTAAAGAAGCATGCCCCCTCACTTCAGTTCTTGCAAGGCAAGATCAAGTTTGGATAGAAGTGATCTAATGTTGGTTAATTGGTTGGACATACCTTACACCATCATCCTTCATTCTTCTTGCTTCAAACCTGGAATTGTTAGTGACAAGAATACCTGAAGAAATATTTTTATAATTATATCTCCATGCTCATCTCATATGGCAGTTCAAGCAAGAGTTCATGTTGTCTACTGAAAGTGCTAGTCTTAGGACAAAAGCTCGTTTGTTGGGAAACCTTAGAATCATGCTTCAAGATGGTGAAGTGGTTTCCCCTCCAACACCAATCCCTATCTAGCTACCTCAAGATCCGCACATCAAGATTTGCAATGTTTATGATAAACATATGCATCTACAACTACCCTTTTAAAGTTTTTATGGACAGGATGTATGAGGGGGTTGAAGATCTCGTGTGTGATCATGGTAGAGAGACCAAGAGATTCAGAAAATGTGACACATGAGCATGGCTTTAATGAGGTCTTTGTGTAGTAGCTTCCATACTCATTGATGTCACCTTCCTTACCAATCTCCAAGGGTGATTCTACATGAATATCTATAGGCAAAAATATTGTCTCCTTCATTTCATGCCTATGAATTCATCAATCATATTATTGTCTAATATTTCCTTGGGATTGATTACTCTTAAGTTGGTCTCAACAATGGCTTCCTCTAGACTTAGATGAGTCATAAGTTCATCATTTGAATCTAAGTCTAGACCAGATTCTATTAAGGCTTCTTCATTGTCCATCCATTCTACACATTCTAGCCATTGTTGTAGCACTTCTTGGTCATCCTTGAGTCCTTCATGATTCCTATGTTCGATGTGTCTTAGTGGATCTCTAAGGTCATCATGAGACTCGGGAGAACAAGAGTCAAGAGATTCTTTGGGGTCAAGGATAGGTTTTAAGATGGGTTGAGATGAGATATCTAATGTGGGCATAGAAGGAGAAAAGATAGGATTAGAATCAAATTGACTTGGCTCTCTTTCTATGGCATCATTAGACATGCCATCCTTGAGTTCTTCCCAATAAGGACACTTTCTAAGAGATTTCTTCTCGAGAGGCTTTGAGTTATATTCACTTGACGGTCTCTTATAGGACTGGAAGTTTAGGCTATTCTCGACATCAACATCAAGAGATTTTTCCAAGGGTTGAATTTCTTCTTCCCTTGGTGGATTTTAGGGTCTGGATGGTTCGGGACTGATAGCTAAATTATGGGATTGGAGCATGAGAGCAAGGGTTGGGGTTTGGGTGTTGGCACATAAGAGCAAGGGTTGTCGGGGTTTAGGTGTAAACCCCTCCCGTCGACGGCGATTTTTTGGAGAGACACATGCACTTACAGGGGCATCGGACGCTGGGTCCTGAGGCGTCGAACGTGTCCGATGACCCTATGTAAGTTGGCGTTGCACAGAGTGTGCATGGGCGCGTTCGATGTTTATTCTTCGGCATGTCTGGTGCAACGCAAAACTTGTCAGAGCACGAGCGGCATGTTCATCTGACGCTGGGGCGTCCGATGCCGTCCCATCGGACGTGTCCGATGGGTGTGTGCACAATTTGGGAGCTCTCTGTGTTGCGTCAGGTGGCTCGGCCTAACGTCCGGTGGAGTTCATTGGACGCATGCTTGTTTGCACGTTTTCTGAAGTCATCGGACGCATCCGGTGAGGGGCGTCTGCGCGTCCGATGCTATGACAGCAGCTAACCATTTGCGTGGGCAACGGTTGATTTGAATCGTGGACACGTGGTGTCGCACGAGTGCTCGGGGGAGAGCATCGGACGTGCGTCCGATGCCCCCGAGTTGGGCTGACTTTGTGAGATAACGGTTGGGACCTGTTGGCGTCCTTATAAATAGATGTTGGCTGGCTCTAGCTTACTCTCTTGGACATTTTGATTGGTGATACATCCTTGTGAGCTAAAGCACACCTCTCCTACTCATTCTCTTGCTTGATTGTGCATCCATAGTGAGATTGGGTGTGATCTTAGTGCATTTGCTTAGAGTTTGAGCATCTAGTGGCACTAGAGATCGTTGAGCAGCGGGATTATTACTCTTGGTGGTTGCCGCCACCTAGACGGCTTAGAGCTGCGGTGGAGGTCCGGCACGTGTTGGTGATTGTTCATGGCCGGCTCCCGTTTATTTGTGAGGGGTTCTTGCGCCTATTCCCCACGGGAGATTCACGAAAGGTGACTCTAGTAAATTACTAGTGTCATCGAGTTACCTCACTTATGGGTAGTTGCTAGTGGTACCCATGGATGGTTAGGCATTGCAGGCCTATTAGCGCGTGCAACACCGAGTGGTGGTCGACACAACGGGGAGTAGCGTGCCGGCAAGCACGTGAACCTCGGAAGAAAAATCATTGTGTCATATTGTCTCCCTTGGTATTCTTGGTGTTCATATTGTGATTGACATATTCATCTTGTAACACCTAACATGCTCAAAAGGTGCTCACGAGGAAGATTGAGGGCTGGTTTGGAGACTTAGAATAATTCTAAAACCTGAAATTGGTGTTTCCGACGTTGACATCTCGCGTTCTTGAATTTTTGTTAAACAACTTGAAGTTCTCCAAAAATAGAAGTTGAAGGTAATTCATTTGAGAAGAGCATATCAGAAAATGGCATCGATTCAACTGTGTTCGACATGGTTTTGATATTCATTTGTGGCTGGTTACAGTTCACTGACAGCAGCAAGTTCTAGCATATTTTTCTCCTAATCCATCCAGCTAATGGCTGAGCATCCTTAACAGAAATTGTAGAGCTGTAAGAGTAAATCAAACTTCGTTTTGGGCCCAAGAGCTAATTTGGCCCAGATCGGGCTCGAAACTGCACTGCAAACCTCGCCCGCCACGTGCTCGGGAAATTGCTTCATGGGCGACATGTGCCCCTCCACGCGCCGGGCTTGCGCGGGCTGCACGCCTCACAGTCCTCCACGCGCCCCTGCTCCTCTGAGCTGGTCGCCCACTCCCTCTCTCACGTTGTGGACGCCAAACTCGCCCCTCTACTCATTCCCTCGCTCCCTGGCTCCCTTCCTTGCTCCTCCCGCTCGGAACACGCGCAGCCACGTCGAGCCGCCATAAACGGCCGGGAGCAGAGCTCCACCGCCACCACTGTCCTCCTCCTCCGCGCCTCCTCGACCTCAGTCAAGCGTGGCACCGTCTTCGCGAGCTCGCGCCGCCCCTCCTCGCCCCTCCTGGAGCCCTTCCCCGGTCTCCAACACCGCCGGGAGACGCCGTCCCTGGGGCGGCCGCCGCCGGCCTCTACCGCCGCCGTGGCCGGAGGTCACAGGCCACCGCGGACCGCGCCATGGGCCTGCACGGTGCGCGCGCGCAGGCCAGGGCACTGCGTGGCCTTGCTCCTTCGCCGCTGGGCTCGCGCTGGCTGGAGCCGCCGGCCGAGCTCATCCTCCGTCCCCGTTCTGTCTACGTGAGAAGAAGAAGAAGGACCTCGGGTTCAAATTGAAACAAGTACAGGGGGTTATCAGCAGAGCTCGTGACTCAATGGAATAGTGCTAAACAGTAATCAAAATCTACAGGGGCCTTAGTGCAAAGATGGTTTTTCCTTTTCTTTTTCCAATATGATTTATTTGGCTGAAACTTTGATAAATCATAGAAATTCATTTAAAAATCGTAAAATAGCAAATGAGGACTTTTTGGAATCCTTATGAATAGATCAATCCAGTGGTATGATAATATTGCATGTTTTATTATAAAGTTTGTGCAGTAAAAATAGATCCTTGTTACCTAGGGTATTCCTTTGTTATTTTCATATCTAATGTTGTGTTGCTCCAAATCGTGTAAAATTTGAATGGTAGGATACTGGTGCTATGTGTGTACTATGATAAAAATTTGAGGTTCATTTCATTCAGTATTATTGAGTTATTTAGATATCTTGCTTGATGCCTAGTAATTGGATTTAATTGATTAATAATTAAAATAAAAATGTGAAAATGGAAAATATGGTTCCATTATCTTTGCATGAGGTTGTTGTGACTTATAGATGCCTAACATGGCCAGGTGTTTCTGGAAAATGTGAAGTTTTAGATTTAAGTTCCTCTCACATGCTTAATAGCAATTAGGGATTTGTCTTTTTTATAGAGATTGCTATGCTTATCCAAATGCTATGAAATTTGAGCAGTACTCTTTTGGTAGTGTATGTAAGCTACTGTAATTTTCATAGATTTTACTGTGCACTTTTGATATGTGTTCCATATATGCTCCTTATTTCACCTAGTTATATAAATAAATGGAAAAGGGTATGAAAATAATTTATTTAGAAGTGGTCATCATGTTTTCTGGTATTTATTCAATATATGTCAACTGTTGATAACATTGCTTGTGCCCAATTTGATGTTGGAAACATAAGTGAAATATTATTTGCTCTATTTATTCCATTTGGAGGCTTTCCGGATAGTTTCTAGAACTTTGATGATTGCACCTTGTTAATGATACTTGCTGTAAAACTTGTCTATAACAAAGTTGTAGATAACCTAAATATCTAGCTTGTGTTAAATTTTCATAGCTATAGCTTTTACAGTTTGTGAGTTATGGCTGTGTAATGTTCAGCTTTAGAAATGGCTTCTCTCTGGAATTTCTAGACCTGATCCTGTACATATGTAATTTCGACCTGTTAAACTTATGAATCTTGCTTTGTTGATTAAAGATGAATTGTAGACAATTTCATAAGATTTCCAGATTGTCTTGTTTCAATTCATTTGAAGTTGTAGAACTCCAGATATGATTTATTTACTTACCTGCTATGTGTATGACCAGAATTGATAGATTCTAGTTCTAGTTGTTTACTTTGTTTGTTGATTAGAGTGGCTCATGTCTTTGTTGTTAGTTAACTTAATACACCTGAGATCTTGTATATTGGTGTCATGTTGGATATGCTAGTTATACCAATGTTTGACATGATTATGACTAGTTTGTTCTCTAATTGGTTATTATCTCCATGTTTGGCTTGATGTGGGTAGCTTGCTCTGTAAATACTCATATCATCTGGTGTGACTATGTTTGTCTTGTTTTGTGTATGTGATGCATCATCTATTGCATTTCCATGTATTCATACACTTGCATCTTCCATCTCATCTAGGTACGCTAGATGAACTACGTGAAGGACAAATGTTGGAGTCAAATCTGAAGATGGTGCAAGCTAACTTGACTGATTTTGGGTCATATTCCAGGCAAGCCCCAGAGCATTCTAATTCTCCTACCCTTTTATAAAATGCAATTGAGTACTTTATGTTGTTTATTGTATTAAGTTATAGGAGTTGATTGGAAACACTTGCTGCATATATATCCTTTCATTGTCCAGTAAATTATACCTTGAATCCTAATTAAGTTCAAGAATCGAGATAAATGCTTAGCCATGCTTAGACTGGTAGAAGTCGGGTGATTCCCTGTCATCCGCGAGATATAGGTTATTACTTCTCTGGTCACGGTTGGCTATATGTGCTATCGTGGAAAAGAACCATGTGTTCAAAATAAAAGAAGACCGGGCAGGGACAGTGGACCCTATCTAATCGCTTAAGGACTGGAAGCGTTGTTCGTGCTTGGTCATGTTGAATGCAGCCCAACACATAGTTGGCCAGACCCGAGCGTCTGACCGTGAAGCCGAGTAGCTCAACTCAAGACGGGAACATGGGCGGCGGTCGGGGAATTCGCGGGAAGCGGCATTCTAGACAAAGGGCAAGCATGTATAACTGATCCTGACGGCGTCCTTGGGTTAACATGGCTTGGACATCCTGGCTACCGACTTTCTGGTCTTGCCGACATGATAACCGGGCCCGCGTCTGAGTTGTACCAAGGGTAACCTAAGGCGACTCTGATCCAGTCTGCCTGGGTGTGTGTTGGGAATACCCCCTGAGCTCAGTAGGAATTGATTTGAATCGCCGTCTCTCCCAGATAGTGAGAACTTGACCATTATCTGCGGCACCGTAGATCTCACTAAATAAACCTGATGGTTCTAATGATGATAATGATGATATTGATAGCTGTACTAAACTGGCTATGGTTATTAATGCTTGTATATAATCAAGTGATTGCTTAGTACAGGTGCTAATCTAGATGAAAGGTTAATGATGAATAATCTACTGCTAGAATAATAAAATGGTACTCTCATATCACTTATGCTTTTATGCAAAATGTTGTCAAGCTAGCCCCACTTATATAAAGCCTTGTATACTCCTTGGTGTCACTTTATTTCTGGTTTATGACGGGTAAGTCTAGCTGAGTACATTCTCGTACTCAGGGTTTATTCTCATTTGTTGCAGGTTGTGATGTATCATGGCTACTGCAAGAATTGGATGACTCCTACCATAGCGGTGGAGTATGATCATGGGCATGATCCTTCTTATCTTTCTTGTCTATAATGCTTTTATTGGAATTGACCTTGGTACTGGCATGCATTTGATATTGATTTCTAATTACTTTGCTTTCGCTACTTTTGAACTTATGTTGTAATAATTATTTTGCACTCTGATGTATATTGAATTACTTTTGAAATGGATGTAACATTTGACTTGTTTTGTTGAATCAGTACGATCTTGGCTTATATGTTGGTTGGTTTTAAGTCCTTCGTGATTTCAGTGGACTACCGGGATTATATGGGCTCAAGTGTGAAAATTTATTCACTTTGGTGATTATTTTTATACTTGTGCTCTTATAATTTAGACGGTTCTATTACAGCTGGCATTAGAGCAAGATTCAACATTAAACATGTCATTTGTGTATTTGAAACAAAAGCTTTTGTTTGCAAAAGATTAGTTTTGATAAAACTATTAGCTGCATATTATATATTTAGGTGTGTTCAAATCTAAATTTGAAAACTTAAGTATGCTAGTGGTTAAATCCTTTATGTCCAAATAAGGACTCTTAGGTGTCTTATATAAGTACTAACTTAGGGTTTTTTTTAATTTTTGCATCTACGCCCAGGCCAAGGTATGTATGTTTGATGACCGCACTATGGCTACCCTGTGGTCAAATGGTGGAGGTAGCCCACATATATGAATCAGCCATATGTGTGCATTAGAAAGTTGAGATGTGAGAGCATGATCGTCCAACTGGCGGTCTAGGAAAGTGCTAGATTGTGGTACTAGAATAATTGTCATGTCAAAACCATGCAATTAGGAAGGTATTTAATTGTGGGTATATCTGTCAGGTAGTTGTGGTGCTGAAGTATGTATGTGGGGACATGCATACGGAAAGTATTTAGTTTACTGCTTTCCTTGGATTTTGTTGTTTGTGCTATATTGGGGAATTGTTGGGCTGCAATGAAATTTTCTGCAGGTACGCTAACCACGAATGCGTAGAATAACTATACATGGCGACTAGTTATATATCGAGAGTGCGTGTTATGCCACCGACATAGAACGTGATTGCCACCTTAGGCTGGCAAATCTGTGAGGATGAATAGGATGAAACATGCATCATCATGATTGTTGCTCTGCACATAACTATGCTCCTCTCACCTTTGTTTCCAATAATAAGTAACTTGTGATTGATGTAATATTACTATCTTTCCCGTGTGGAGTGGACAAGAATACTTTGTTCTATGTTGTTGAATTAGAATGATTGTTGTTGGTGTGTGCTTAGCCTTGTCTGCTTAGCCCTGCATTGTATGTTTGCTTTCTATGGAATTGCATAACAAGTTGGTAGTGGCTGAAAATCTGATCTTTTGAAATTAAAACATGTAGTGATACCTTGATAGAAGCCGATACCTGCTCATTTGAATATAATGTCATGTTCTCTCTTTTAAGTTATCTTCACATTAGTTCCATAGCTATATTAGCTATGTATGTGAAAGCTTGTTAGTGAATGAGTGTGTAGATGTTGTCTTGTGATGCTTCTAATGTCAATTAACTAAGTAAAAATATCGCTTAATTTTGATGCAAAGAGTTGAGGTTATAAACTTGAACTTAGGTGTTCTTTAGTTTAGCCTCATGGTGAATATGTTGTTTCATCAAGCTTTTTGCAAAGATACATTGGATCTTACTTAAATAATTAGAACCCCCATGAACCTCACCTCTCATCCATGGCCGCCACCACCATGGATAGGGTCGAGCTCACCACAGCCCATGCATGTCACATCCATGTAGAAGCTTCCTTACATCACTAGAAAGCCATAGGAACAAACCCCACTCGATTCGGAGTCCGGATGCCCAAGAATCGATCCCAACAGGTTTGCAATGATGTGCTGAAAACTGCAGATTTCATGATTCTGTTAGGGAGGGGTGTTTCATGTTGTAGATGGTATTTTCTGGAAAATGTTGTAATATAAATATTTTAGATAATTTAGTCATTTATTCTGTCCATAAATTTCATGATTTTATCCCATCAGGTTTGGGAGCTATGAATTTTAGAGTTCACTGTCAGGTTTCGATTGCATGCTGGGCAGATCTGAAGTTTTATGTAATTCAACCGTTTTAACTTCAAAACTAGCTATTATTGATAACTAGGAAGTTTTAGTGTTTTTCATAAGCTTTCCAAATTGTTAAAGTACAACAGTTTTGGATGGCTAGAACTCTAGCTATGAGTTTGTAAAGCGAAAAGACAGAATCTGTCTAAACCTAGACAGAGAATGTCTTCTTTGTGTTGTTTACCCTTGCTAGCTATAGAATTATCTTAATATGATAATAAGAAAGTTTTAGATGACTTAATAATCTTTCTATCAAGTTAAGAATCACACTCATTGGATCTCTAAAACTCTAGTTATGTATCTCTAAAGTTCACGTCAGTTTTCTATCCAAGTTGATGCAAACCTGAAATACTGATATGTTTGGTCATGTTAACTTGTGGAATAGTTTTTGATATGAATAACCAAGTTGGGGTAAACTTCCTAAGCCTTCGAAAAAGTCTAGAATCACCTTTGTTTGATACCTACAACTCTAGTTTTGATTGAAATGCACGTGCTTGCTGCGTTACTATATGTCTTGGTTGTGTAGAGCTGCATGATAGTGTTTTTCATTCTTGTTAACTTGGTGTTTGCTCTAGGTGTTTGCTAGCCTTGCATGAGACTTTCTAAAATGCTAGTTCTTGTATGTGGTATGTCTATGTGTCCTTGGTGTAGCCATAACCAAAATCCTTTGGATTCTTTGCTACCTTTCTTACAAATCATCATGTACCTAAAAGACTTGGCTTTATCCACCTGTTTGGTAGTATATCTTGCTTCCTGATTGATCTTTGTAAATAGGTCAATGTATTGTGTTGTTACATATGAGTGCTTGTTTTGTGTGAGTTTGTGCTTTGAATGGTTGCTTAGGCCCATTTGTTTGAGTTCTCAAGTACTTGTTAAGCTGTCATGTTTGTGTGGATGCTTGTTGTCTAGGCAGTGCCATGGTTGTCACCTTGTTTGTCCTCGGTGAGCACATGAGTGTCGAATAACTCATCCTAGAACAACGCCCACATCATGATGATCTCATGGTGGTCATCTTCAATTAGGTTCTCCATTTTAGGAACCCAAGCCTATAGCAGTGGTTGCTAACCTTTGTTTATTGTGTTGTAAAAACTTGTAACCATGCCTATGTTCAAACTGTAAGCCCTAGGCCAGACCCTTGATGTTTGCGTATGGCATAGATGTGCACCCTTGTGAAGATCCTAGTTTGTTTGACCAAACCAGTTAAGTTTTCGTTAGTGCCATCCCTTGACCATAGTGGTTTCTTCCTAGAGGTAAAGACCTTCGCGTGATCGACCAACCCTATTAAGATCTTGCTAAACGCCAGTCTTTGATCTTGGTTGCTTTTTGCTAGTTGTAGAAACCATATACAAACCCAAGCTGGACCTCTCAGTTGCTAATCCTTATAATGATCTGGTGCAACGCTGATCCCTCCTGGTCTGATCTTGGAATCTTTCACTTGAGAATCATGTAGTTACCTTATCCAGCTCAATCTCTGATCGAAATGTCAAGTTTTTGTCTTGGAGTTTACTCAATTCATCTCAAGGCCCCAAATCTTTTTATGTCCAACAATCTTTGTTTGGTATATTGGCCTTGCCCATGGAGTTTGTTCCATTCATCTCCAATGTTCCTAATTCTCAGGATGCTTATTAATCTTGATCGCATGATCTTGCCTACCATAACTGAGTTTCATGTTAATCCCTTATGTAATAGTTTCCTTGGTGGACGCAAGGTGTGCATGGAAATAAAGCAAGAATCTCATACTCAGTGATCTTTGGCATTTAATCTATGTTCCCTGGTGTTGTGCAATCTTGAATCACACCTTTGTTGACTCTAAACCTCGCGACTACTTTTGGTCGCTATCCCTCCTCTGAATGGCGCTTGTTCTTATGATCAAATTTGTGCCATTGAAATTTCCCTTTGGGTGTAAGTTCAGTAGTGGTGTTACGATTAGCATTCTACGGTGCCGTGACGAAACTGAGAGCCTCCAGTGGGTGCACACACAAGGGTGTGCTGCTCGGCACGCACTGGTATCGAGGTTGCTAGTCATAATCCATTGTAGAAATTATACCGATATGATATATCCTTATGATCTTTCTCTTGGTTATCTTCTCATAACTTATTAGAAGATCCGTATATCCACAACCTAATTTGTGCTTCGTGTGATTTCTTGTTGGTTGTAGGCTTGGTAATGGGGTAACGATTAATAACTATCGGTGCCACAACGAAACCGAGGGCTTCATGTGGACTGCAACCATACGGTTATGCTGCTCAGCACGCATGGGTATCATGGTTTTAGTCATGATCTATTACGAAACCACACCGATAAGTTGTCCCATTGTGAGATTTTCCTTGGTTATCCCTCTGTTTCATCCTAATGCCCTCATCAAGCTTAGTGTTGTAGCGCTCCCTTCTGAAGTTGTAAAGAGGATGACCTTTGAAGAGTCACTGACATAAAACATTAACGGATTGCAAGAGATAATAGACAAAAGACCGATGGACATGTATGTTTCTTTACAAGTCACCCAATGCTGATTCCTTCCTGGTAATTCCCTGGAGTCACTTAAAGGCTACGCATGCAGTTAAACATTAACCCTCTCGTGATGTGACCCCTTTTCTGCTAACTTTGATGGTGATTATCGACGTTGAAATCAACTGCAATGGCTTGATACTGAAGTTGAAGCCTTGGAGCTTTTTAGTGTTGAGGGACAACTAATTAGTTACCAAAAACAAAGGTTTGGTCACTCCCCCTTTTAAACCTTGTAGTAGACATGTTAGTTCCATCTTGGACAATCACACCGATAGAAGAAGATACTTTAATGAATTAAAGAGTATTCAGTTCCAGTCCCCTATCCTCGAGTAGCCAAGGTGTCTTGAACTGTCGACTGCCATGAATGCAATCAAAGACCATCTAGGCTGACAATATAAATAGGATGGTGTTTTGAGTACTATTTAGTCCTAAAAGGAAGCCTCAATATCAAAAGTATTCTAAGAAGACCAGTTATGTTACAGTGCAAGTCAATCCAACTTACCATGGGACTGCACCGGGAAGGAAAATGGTGCCCAACTTGTTGGTAGTCTACTTTTTCTCTAGTTTAAGGAATACTTACAATCCTTGTTGTTCTCCAAACCTCGCTATCATCTTTCTTTAGCTATGAGTTTCAATGCTAACTATCCTTTGGTACCTTCTTTGTGTTTTTACCCAAGAGGTTGCATCCGATTCAACGACATTAACTTTATAATGAAGGATCGTTGAGAACGTTGAAGCTAATAGAGTCATCAATTCACATTCTCTACTCAGACCTAGATAACATAATGTTACTATCTAAGAAAGAGAATTGCACACATGGAACCTTAGGTATCTTTTCATCGATGGGCATCTGAGTGATGAGCTGTCACCACCATCATAGACCTTGTCTTTTGGTCAGCCGGTTTTTCATCACTTTAGAGAATGTTATCCTGTCCTTGATCTAATCCTTCTTGGAAGGTTGTACTCAAGCCAGGACTACTTTTCAAACTTCATAAACTAGCACATGACCATTGCTTTTTAAGTGTCCTTCAAGAGGTTTTAATCTAGTGCAAGTTTGTATGGTCTATACTATATTCTCTATCGAAGCAGATACTTGTCAGTAATTAGTTCATGAACCAAAATGATCTTCATGCCTCAAGAATGATATACTGTGATGTCTTGGATTCCTCCCAAAGTAACAATAATAATACATAAAAGTCAATAAAGGAAATTCTTTAGACAAGAGTTCACTCCCCAATGATGTGAAAGATCGGAAAGTTGTCCTATTACTAAAACTTATTCTCATCCTTTAAAGTATGATGAGCATAACCACATGTTGGAAGAGGTTGATAAATAGAGCTACCACTTTTGGTGCTTCATTGTTGAGCCCTCAATACAACTATTGTGCTTATCGCCCTGATGGGGTTTGAGTATCTATGTGCTTTCGCTGTAATTGTGAGCAAGTGATATGCTTCTCTTCCCTTATGTCTTTCGTCCTGAATCTCGGGACGAGATTCCTTTAAGGAGGGGGGGCTGTAACACCCTAGGTGTTAGTCACGAACTAACAGCGAGATTGGACTTAATCAAGATATGATGAGTGATGATTCTAACCTCTAGCTCATACCTATCTCCATCTACCTTGTTTACTAGAGAAGTTTCATGAATATTGGAATCAAATAGTCACATGAAATGATAAGCTTCATCCTTGCTTGAAAGGCCTTATCAAGTGCATGAGTGTATGGAGATTCAACCAAGTCATGCAACCTTGCTCAAATAACTCTACTTTAACTCTACAACAAAAGTCATGAAGGGTTCATATTGAGCACATGCCCAGAAAATGCCCTTAAGTGATGGTTTGCCCTATGTTGGCCCCGAGAGCACTTTTGATTAACCTTTTAAAAAAGTGCAGTTTAGAGAGTTTATATGTTAGTGCACTCTTAATCGAAGTTGTAGAGAATTTTATAAGAAACAAACTTTGTTTAAGGGTCAAGTCATGAAAATGAACCTAACATGCTCAAAAGGTGCTCACGAGGCAGATTAAGGGCTGGTTTGGAGACTTAGAATAATTCTAAAACCTGAAATTGGTGTTTCCGACGTTGACATCTCGCGTTCTCGAATTTTTGTTAAACAACTTGAAGTTCTCCAAAAATAGAAGTTGAAGGTAATTCATTTGAGAAGAGCATATCAGAAAATGGCATCGATTCAACTGTGTTTGACATGGTTTTGATATTCATTTGTGACTGGTTATAGTTCACTGACAGCAGCAAGTTCGAGCATATTTATCCCCTAATCCATCCAGCTAATGGCCGAGCATCCTTAACAGAAATTGTAAAGCTGTAAGAGTAAATCAAACTTCGTTTTGGGCCCAAGAGCTAATTTGGCACAGATCGGGCTCGAAACTGCACTGCAAACCTCGCCCGCCACGTGCTCGGGAAATTGCTTCATGGGCGACGCGTGCCCCTCCACGCGCCGGGCATGCGCGGGCATCGCACCTCACTGTCCTCGACGCGCCCCTGCTCCTCTGAGCCGGTCGCCCACTCCCTCTCTCGCGTTGTGGACGCCAAACTCGCCCCTCTACTCATTCCCTCGCTCCCTGGCTCCCTTCCTTGCTCCTCCCGCTCGGAACACGCGCAGCCACGTCGAGTCGCCATAGACGGCCGGGAGCAGAGCTCCATCGCCACCACTGTCCTCCTCCTCCGTGCCTCCTCGACCTCAGTCAAGCACGGCACCGTCTTCGCGAGGTCGCGTCGCCCCTCCTGGAACTCTTCCCCGGTCTCCAACACCGCCGGGAGACGCCGTCCCTGGGGCAGCCGCCGCCGGCCTCTACTGCCATCGTGGCCAGGAGGTCACAGGCCACCGTGGCCTCATTTGAAGTTGTAGAACTCCATATATGATTTATTTACTCAGCTGCTATGTGTATGACCAGAATTGATAGATTCTAGTTCTAGTTGTTTACTTTGTTTGTTGATTAGAGTGGCTCATGTCTTTGTTGTTAGTTAACTTAATACACCTGAGATCTTATATATTGGTGTCATATTGGATATGCTAGTTATACCAATATTTGACATGATTGTGACTAGTTTGTTCTCTAATTGGTTATTATCTCCATGTTTGGCTTGATGTGGGTAGCTTGCTCTCTAAATACTCATATCATCTGGTGTGACTATGTTTGTCTTGTTTTGTGTATGTGATGCATCATCTATTGCATTTCCATATATTCATACACTTGCATCTTGCATCTCATCTAGGTACGCTAGATGAACTACGTGAAGGACAAATGTTGGAGTCAAACCTGAAGATGGTGCAAGCTAACTTGACTGATTTTGGGTCATATTCCAGACAAGCCCCGGAGCATTCTAAGTTTCCTACCCTTTTATAAAATACAATTGAGTACTTTATGTTATTTATTGCATTAAGTTATAGGAGTTGATTGGAAACACTTGCTGCATATATATCCTTTCCTTGTCCAGCAAATTATACCTTGAATCCTAATTAAGTTCAGGAATCGAGATAAATGCTTAGCCATGCTTAGACTGGTAGAAGTCGGGTGATTCCCTGTCATCCGCGAGATATAGGTTATTACTTCTCTGGTCACGGTTGGCTATATGTGCTATCGTGGAAAAGAACCATATGTTCAAAATAAAAGAAGACCGGGCAGGGACAGTGGACCCTGTCTAGTCGCTTAAGGACTGGAAGCGTTGTTCGTGCTTGGTCATATTGAACGCAGCCCAACACATAGTTGGCCGGACCCGAGCGTCTGACCGCGAAGCCGAGTAGCTCAACTCAAGACGGGAACACGGGCGGCGGTTGGGCAATTCGTGGGAAGCGGCATTCTAGACCACGGGCAAGCATGTATAACTGATCCTGGCAGCGTCCTTGGGTTAACATAGCTTGGGCATCCTGGCTACCGACTTTCTGGTCTTGCCGACGTGATAACCGGGTCCGCGCCTGAATTGTACCAAGGGTAACCTAAGGCGACTCTGATCCAGTCTGCCTAGGTGTGTGTTGGGAATACCCCCTGAGCTCAGTAGGAATCGATTCGAATCGCCGCCTCTCCCGGATAGTGAGAGCTTGACCATTATTTGCGGCACTGTAGATCTCACTAAATAAACTTGATGGTTCTAGTGATGATGATGATGATGATATTGATAGCTGTACTAAACTGGCTATAGTTATTAATGCTTGTATATAATCAAGTGATCGCTTAGTACAGGTGCTAATCTAGATGAAAGGTTAATGATGAATAATCTACTGCTAGAATAATAAAATGATACTCTCATATCACTTATGCTTTTATGCAAAATGTTGTCAAGCTAGCCCCACTTATATAAAGCCTTGTATACTCCTTGGTGTCACTTTATTTCTGGTTTATGACGGGTAAGTCTAGCTGAGTACATTCTCGTACTCAGGGTTTATTCCCACTTGTTGCATGTTATGATATATCATGGCTACTGCAAGAATTGGATGGCTCCTACCATAGCGGTGGAGTATGATCATGGGCATGATCCTTTTTATCTTTCTTGTCTATAATGCTTTTATTAGAATTGACCCTGGTACTGGCATGTATTTGATATTGATTTCTAATTACTTTGCTTTTGCTACTTTTGAACTTATTTTGTAATAATTATTTTGCACTCTGATGTATATTAAACTAATTTTGAGATGGATGTAACATTTGACTTGTTTTATTGAATCAGTAGGATCTTGGCTTATATGTTGGTTGGTTTGAAGTCCTTCGTGATTTCAGTGGACTACCGGGATTATATGGGCTCAAGTGTGAAAATTTAGTCACTTTGGTGATTGTTTTTATACTTGTGCTCTTATAATTTGGACGGTTCCGTTACACATCTCTTGCTCGACATCAGTAACAATCACCCTATCTCTTGTATTACATTGTTTCATTCTTGTTCTAGTGTTAGCATTAGTGTACTATAGCTCTCTAGCTTGATCACCTAGGAGTAGACTAGCAACTTAGCCCTTGTGTGATAAGTAAAGATCATAAGCTCACTAGAATTGTCAATAGGTGGCTTGCCCAACAAGTAGAGTTAGAGCAAACCACATTTATGCCAGTTGTTGTACTAACCATTTGCTCTAGTGTATTTTTAGTTTTTAATTAGGCTATTCACCCCCTTTAGCCATTTAGGACTTTTTAAGTGGTATCAGAGCCGTGGTCACCGTTTGATTCAAGGCTTAACAACCTTCAGTGTAAAATATGGCTCAAGTTGTCTTCAATCATGTTGGGGGTAAACCATCGTTCTTTGATGGCACATCTTTTACATATTGGAAGAGAAAGATGAAGATGTACCTTGGTTTAATCAATGATAAGGTGTGGGATGTGACCGATAAGGAGTTTGTTATTCTTGATCCCGCCGATCCAACTCCAAGAGAAGCCGAATTGAAGCAATGCAATACAATGGCTCTCAACACCATCTATAATACCATTGATTCCAAGGTGTTTGAGCAAATCAATGATCTTAATTATGCATTTGAGGTGTGGAAGAGATTGGAGGAAACATATGAGGGCACTTCAATGGTAAAGAGTGCCAATTGTACATGCTCAAGGATAAGCTCACCAACTTTAAGATGAAGGATGATGAATCAATACCAGAGATATTCTATAGATTGCAAGTCATCATCAATGATCTCAAGGGTTTGGGTGAAAATGTTAGCAATGAAGACTTCTCTTACCGATTCTTGAGTTGCTTGCCAAAGAGGTTCAAGACATTGAGAACCATCATCTTTAGAGAAGGGATGAAGACGAAAACACTAAATGAGATTCTTGGTGAAGTAATAACCGAGGATCAATACAATGATGAGGACAAGAAAGAGGATGCCAAGGAGGAGAAGAAGAAAGAGAAGAGTGTGGCATTCAAGGCCACATCATCATCAAAGGACAAGGGTAAGAAGAAAAAGAATAGCTCAAGTGATGATGAAGATCAAGCCTCCGATGAAGATGATGAAGACGAACTAGCTCTTCTTGTGTGCAAGTTTAGTAAATTCATGAAGAAGAAGGGTTATCATGCATGAAAGAGGAAGGACAAGTACAAGAATAAGAACTATGTGAGAAGATGCTACAAGTGCAAGAGTCCGTATCATATTCTTGAGGATTGTCCATACAATACTGACAATGATGATGATGACAAAAAGAAGAACAAGAAGGAAAAAGTCAAAGAAAGACAAGAAAGTCACTTTCAAGAAGAAAGACAACTCCTATGTGGCCACTTGGGATAGTGATGCTTCCTCAAGTGATGGAGATGATAGTGATGATGATAAGAAGAGCAAGAAGAAGGGGCATGCAAGCATTGCCATCTCCAACAAGCCTTCGGTCTTTGATCATCCATCATGCTTCATGGCTAAGTCCACTAAGGTACATTCCAAAAGTAAAGATGAGGAGAGTGATAGTGATTCTGATGATGAGGGGCACTCAAGGGCGGACCTCATGGAGATGTTGGAAGCGGCTCATTCTCTCATGAACAAGAAGAGAGAGAAATTCAAGAAATTGTGCAAGAAGCTTAGGCTTGTTGAGCAATCCTTTGATGAGCTTCATAGCTCTCATGAGAGGCTAAAGGAAGCCCATGAGAAACTAGAGAATGCTCACTCCTCTCTTCTTGCTCAAGAGAAGAAGGAACCGCTCCCCACATCTAACATCAGGGTCACATGTGACATATTGAATGACTCATTCTTTGAACCTATTATTGTCACTAACTCTTCATGTAGCGCCTCCACATCCATTCCTACTACTAGTGACGGTTTCATTTGTGATGCCTCACTTATGGTAGAGAATGAGACCTTGAGAAAGGAGGTTGACGAGCTCACTCACGTCTTGGGTAAAGCCTATGGTGGTGACGCCCGCTTGCTTAAGTGCTTGGGTAGCCAATGCTTTTCTCTCAACAAAGAGGGATTAGGCTACACCCCCAAGAAAGGCAAGGTGGCCTTTACAACTCAAAAGCCTAGCTTTGTGAAGAGCACAAGTATAATTGATGCAAGCAAAGTGGGGACCTAGAGCATAATTGCAATAAAATAAACAATAACAAGAAAAATGCTAATGTCCTGTAACGGAACCGTCCAAATTATAAGAGCACAAGTATAAAAACAATCACCGAAGTGAATAAATTTTCACACTTGAGACCATATAATCCCGGTAGTCCACTGAAATCACAAAAGACTTCAACAAAATAAGTCAAATGTTACATCCATTTCACAATAGTTCAATAAACATCAGAGTTCAATATCATTAATACAATATAAGTTCAAAAGTAGTGAAAGCAGAGTAATTTGAAATTAACATCACCCTTAGCTCAAGTACATGCCAGTACCAAGGTCAATTCCAATAAAAGCATTAGAGATAAGAAAGATAAGAAGGATCATGCCTATGATCATACTCCACCGCTATGGTAGGAGCCATCCAATTCTTGCAGTAGCCATGATACATCACAACCTGCAACAAGTGGGAATAAACCCTGAGTACGAGAATGTACTCAGCTAGACTTACTCGTCATAAACCAGAAATAAAGTGACACCAAGGAGTATGCAAGGCTTTATATAGGTAGGGCTAGGTTGACAACATTTTGCATAAAAGCATATTATATGAGAGCATTATTTTATTATATAAGCAGCAGATTATTATTAATCAATCTTTCATCTAGATGGGCACCTGTACTAAACAATCATTTTATTATAACAAGTATTAATAACCATGGCCAGTTTAGTATAGCCATCATCATTATCATCATCATCATCATTAGAACCATCATTATTTAGTGAGTTCTACGAAGCCGGAGGCAATAGTCAAGTTCTCACTATCCGGGAGAGACGGCGATTTGAATCAATTCCTACTGAGCTTAGGGGGGATTCCCAACACACACCCAGGCAGACTGGATCAGAGTTGCCTTAGGTTACCCTTGGTACAACTCAGGCGCGGGCCCGGTTCTCGCATCGGCAAAACCGGAAAGTCGGTAGCCAGGATGTCCAAGCCATGATAACCCAAGGACGCCGCCAGGATCAGTTATACATGCTTGCCCTTGGTCTAGTATGCCGCAAATTGCCCAACCGCCCCCCATGTTCCCATCTTGAGTTGTGCTACTCGGCTTCACGGTCAGACGCTCGGGTCCGGCCAACTATGTGTTGGGTTGCGTTCGACATGACCAAGAACGGACAACGCTTCCAGTCCTTAAGCGACTAGATAGGGTCCACTGTCCCTGCCCGGCCTTCTTTTATTTTAATACATGGTTCTTTTCCACGATAGCACATATAGCCAACCGTGACTAGAGAAGTAACAACCTATATCTCACGGATGACAGGGAATCACCTGACTTCTACCGGTCTAAGCATGACTAAGCATTTATCTCGATTCCTGAACTTAAATAGGATTCAAGGTATAATTTGCTGGACAAGGAGAGGATATATATGCAACAAGTGTTTCCATTCAACTCCTAAAACTTAATGCAATAAATAACATAAGATACTCAATTGCATTTTATAAAAGATGGAAGACTTAGAATGCTCCGGGGCTTGCCTGAAATATTACCCAAAGTCAGTCAAGTTCGCTTGCACCGTCTTTAGGTTCGACTCCAACATCATGTCCTTCACGTAGTTCATCTAACATACTTAGATGAAATGTACAATGCATATGTATGAATACATGAGAGTGCAATAGACAATGCATCACACACAAAGCAACACTGTAACTAGAGTCATTCAATTTTTGGACTGCAAACAGCAGCTACAAGATTTAGCTATAACTAGAGTTGTACACATTCAAATGGTATGCAACAAGAAAATATAGAAAGCTTATGAAATTTCCAACAATTCATCTTTAATCACCAAAGCATGATTCACAAGTTTAGCAGGTCAAAATCATACATATACAGGATCAGGTCCTGACAGGACCAAGAGCAACCAAAAATTGTTACTCAAACTTGCATAGCTGTAGTTTCCAAACCACGAGGCCAAATGACATCAAATTTCAACAGTAACTAGATACATGAATTATCTACAACTTTTGTATTCACAAGTTTTCCAGAAAACATCATTTTGATCATGTAAAACTTAAAACCTTATAAACTGTCCAGAAAGGCTGATTTTAAGAAATAAATATATAACTCATATCGAGACTTACAATTTGAGCATAACCATTAGTACCAACAGTTAGATAATATTAAAGAAACACTATAAAATATGATGACAAAGCTCAAATAAATTATTATCATGCACTTTCTATTTATTTAGATAACAAGGTGACTTAAGGAGCATATATGGAACATCTATCAAATGTGCACAGTAAATTATTAGAAAATTACAGTAGCTCACATATATTAACAATAGTCTACTGGCCAAATTTCATAGCATTTGAATAAGTGTAGTCATCTCTACAAAAAAGACAAATTGTAATTGCAATAAAGCATGTGAGAGCAAGTAAAATCTAAAACTTCATATTTTCTATAAATAAATGACTATGTTAAGTATTCACAGGTCATAACAATACCATGCAAAGGTAGTGGAACCACATTTACTATTTTTACATTTTTATTTCAATTATTAATCAATTAAATCCAATTACTAGACATCAAGCAAGATAAATCAATAACTCAACCAAACTGCATCCAATGACCATGACATTTTTACCACAGTACACACAAGTCATAGGTAGCCTACTATTCAAATTTCACATCAAATGGAGCAATACAACTTGAGATATGCAAATAACAATAGCAAACCCAAGATAGCAAAGATCTATTTTTACTGTAAAAACTTTTCACTAAAAATATGCAATATTATCATGCCACTAGATAGATCTACTCACAAGGATTCCAAAAAGTCCTCATTTGCTATTTTACGAATTTTCTATGATTTACTACGATTTTCCAAACTTTCAATCAGAAATCACATAAACAAAAAGAAAAGGAAAACAGATCTTGCAGAAAGGCCCCTTCAGTTTTCAGAAAATAATTTCAGGACAGGCGCACTGTGCAGCACTATTTAGATGAGTGTAGGATCTGCAGGAAATGCCCTGGACTTGTTCATATTTACATTGCGAGCTCCTTCTTCTTCCTCAGACGAACAGAGAGGAAAGGAGGGCAACGATGGCACCGATTCCGGCGGCTGGGACGGCCTCAGGCGGGGTAGAGGAGCGCAGCGCCCTTGAGGGGGCTCACAAGGCACCCGTGGCAGCCCTTGGTGCAGCTAGAGGCACCGCGGGCGGCCAGCCACGACAGCCAGCCGCCGCCGCCGCCGGGTCCTGGCCCCTACGACGGCGGCCCGGATAGGAGCGCAGGAGGTGCGATTGAGGGAGGCGAAGGTGGTGGCTGTGGCTTCTATGCAAGAGGAGGGTAGGGAGCGAGGAACAGCACAGCTGTTGGTATAAATTAACTGCACTCCATTAAATAATATTTAAGTAAGATTATCCGCAAGCTCACAGATATCATTACCGACGTCACATTTTACCCGGAGGTTTTAAATATCGTATCCACAGGAAACAGTTGTGATGATGACAAAGTCTATAGTCTTAACCCTACAATTAGGCTAGATAATATCAAGAAAGAGGAAATAGCTATTGACCTCTAGTTCTGACAACCGGTAAGCTTTGTATAATATTGTTCTAACTGGGCAAGTAACCTGAATAGGAGAAGAAACAGAGTAATCTCCTACCAAGCACCTATAAGCCTATCAGTCCTATCAACAGGAAGTGGACTACAGAGGATTCAACGAAGCTGTAAAGTCACCTTCGCGAGCTACCACTATCCGGCTAATCAAGGGACATCCACAAGTAAATCTAGCATAGGCACCACGCCTACACTATAAAATACTACTTCAACCAAGTAATGACCAAGATCAAAGCACTCAATATGAGCTATGAACTTAAGAACAAATAAGAACAACTGCTTACTTGAATCGGAATGACGAATACAAAAGTACCTCAGAACGCAGCTCTAGGCGAGGGAGCTGAATCCAGAAGAATACAGCCACGAAGAAGCACCGACAGGCTGGAACTCCTCCAGATTCTCTACTCCTCTACTCAATCTCTCTAATCTATAAACAAGACTAGATCTAGATGAACTAGTCTCTCCTAATTGCTACAACTAGATGAACTAGAACTAGATGAACTAGAACTAGATCAACTAGAGGGACCCTAACCCTAATTATGTAGAGAATATGAAGCACCGGGGTGTAGAATGCCTTCAGGGAGGGGGTCTGCCCCTTTATTTATAGCCCGGTGGGATGAACGTGCGCCGTTGGATCAAACCGACTTGGGCAACGGTGGAGATGCAAACCCTAAGGCGGTAGGAGGAAGCTTCCAGAAGAGGAGCGCCGTCGGTTGACCTAGGGCGCCGCCCGGCCCTAGGGTGGGGCCGGCCGGCCCCACCTGATCCCCTCTATGGGCCCCGCTGCTTCGGGTGTCTTCTAGACCCTTCCTAATCCTTTTGACGATATTTTCCGTCACGGTTAAATTTTATGATAATTATCCAATGTAATCCCTCTTTTAAGCTTTTCTAGAAAGGTCCCTGGAAAATATAGATTATACAAAACTCGTGGAAATTGTCAGTTAAAACCCTAGACTAGTGTGTATTTATGTATCTTTTCATGTCTAAAGCTCTAATAAATATTGACGTTATCCACCGTCAACAACTCCCAAAGCTTACCTTTTGCCAGTCCCTTGGCAAACAACCTAAGCCTAATTATTAAAATATTTGGATCAGGAGTTGCTGCTATGTTTTTATTTCTTTTAAGTACACTTGCTTTCAAATAGAAATTTTCCTCCGGTTTAGACAAAACTGCTCTAACTTTCAAACTTACCTATTTTACCTTTAACCATAGGGCTTTACAGCTTATGCATGAGTCTTGAGCAATCGAAAGATAGAACAATCAAGTCAAGCACTATGTCTCAAATTCTTCACAGTACCAATATTCCGGAGTTTTGTAAGTCTTCAAAATAAAACTCAGAGCTTAATTGTATGATACCCTCAAGTCTCTTATTATATATGGTATTTATAGATCTCACTAAGGCATTAATAATGTCATGCCTTCGTACAGCTAAGGATTATAGTGGAGTTTATAGGAATGGCATTAAAACAAAGATAAACATACTTGCAGTTCATATATTGTAAAGTCAAACAATGGATCCACAGAGAATCGAGGCATACAATCAAATCAAGATGTGCATGTGTATGGAATATGGTGGATAGGTGTATATATGGTATTTAGTGGCTAATCCTAATTCTACTTTTGCTCTTTGAAAATAACTCCCTCCTTAGAACTTTTCGCGGGAAAACATGGGCTATCTTTATTCTCTCTTTTTTTTATTAATCTGGGAGACGGGCATCTATGCATCCATTGTTTTAATTGTTGGGACACTTGTCCATCTTTTACTCCCCTTTTTCTTCTTCTTTTTAATACTTTTACATAGCCACATGCATCCTTTGAATGTAAATAATTGGAGAGATAATGATAAGAACATAGAGCAATTAAATGGGGGCTGTCCTGTAGGGTATGTTTTTGGGTGTTTACTCCTAGTGTAGGAGAAAAACATTTTTAAGGTGGATCTGGATGAAAGTGGAAATGACTGCGCTTACATCCTAGAGTAGGAGTAATGCTTATGTGGGTGGGGTGCGTAAGTGATCTTGATTTTAAAAGCATAACAAGGCTCTCATAAGGTATACAACAAAGGTTGACTAAACTCAATGTAAAGCAAGCAGCATGAATGCGTAAAGGTTTTTCTAACTCTAAATGTATTATATGGCTTTGGTAGGAATTCAAACTTTATCATACAAGAGCTCATCATGTAATATTTTAGGTTTTCAAAATAAATCTCCAGAACTTAGTAATGCTAGGAATAAGATAAATAGCAGCTTAGACCTTCATGTATCATATCAATCAATTAACTAGACTTAGCTCAAGCATATGCCTCCACAAATTTCAGGTTCAGAGTAAATTCTTATATCAAAGTAGTCATGTCCAAAACTCAGGAGAATTCATGGTTGAAAACTAGGCACTTGAAAGACATTACGGTAGAGCAACTATTCATCATCTCCAAGACAAAATTTTAATGTTCTCTAGTTTTTAATTGACTCTTACTAACTAGACACACTCTATGATCACACCTTAATACATAGATAAGTATTTTGTTTGGTTTTAATTTGTTATTCATCTTTTTATTTCTATTGGACTCACAAGACTCTAAAGACATGGACCATCATGTGCCCATATATTTTTTTAGTATTTTATGACTATATAAAATAGACTCAATAATCGCCTAGGTATAGTTACCTGATAACTAGGGGGTGCTCCTCCCCCAAGCTAGATGTTTGCAATACTTGGTGTTGATGATCTTTAGAGTGAGCTAACCAGCAACGTCCTAGTGGGTGCCACTAATAGACTCTCCTTGTCATAATGTTGTTCCCGCATAATTACACTCCAACAAGAAAACCAAAACTCGAGGCTCGAATTTAATAAGAGGTTAGCGATCAGCCAATAAGCAATTGATTATTCTTATGAGTTGATTTCAGATTGACATGTTTTACCAGGATTCTCTTTTTTAGGATTTTCTAGTTTAATTATACAAAAATTAAATATGTGTGCATTTTTATGCCACCACAGAGAATATTTATTCTTATGGGGTTTAGAATTTTTATAATACAAGAAATTAAATATAGGAGCTATTATTTTTTTTTATGCCACCCACAGAAATATTTCTATAGAGTTACCATAAGTTTATTCACGTGGGGCTTTTAATATTTTATGATGCAGTAAATGAAGCAATAAAGATTTTTTATTTTATTTTCCTTTTAATATTTATGAAGATGAATATGTTAAAGTGAAATTATTAATGTAGATAGGAATACTAATTAATTAGATAACTACCATATTACCTTATGGCAAGGACATAAAATTTAAAGTTTACTGACAGAACTTCTTCTTCCACTCTTGTGTATCTCTCCATCTTGAGAGATGGAGGTCGTGATGGTTGCATACCTCTAGTGATGGTAATGTCACTTTTGTTCTTTGATTTGACCAACAGGTTGAAGTAAAGCTTTAATAGTAGCTGGTAGCATATTACTCAGTGTGCATGTTCACAGAACTTTCACTTGTATAATTAATAAACTTTTCTCGACGTGTTGTCCTGTTTACAAAACCAAGGCAAAGATCAAGTGCATGGGCTCTACTGATGGAAAAACACCAAAGAACCAAATTTATTTCTTTATTTATTTTTCTCCATCTTTGGGCACATTAAATAAGATAAAGTTGGTGTTACATAAATTGTTTATTTATGACATGAGTGGTAAGATCAAAAGCTTAAGCATTGAATGTTGCATTTAAGTTTACATGGCAGAAAAGACTGAAATTGCTTAACCAATGGAAGGATTGTCTATCTATATATAAATTTTCATATGAGTATGACTATCGTCTTCCCAAGATTGAATATAATGTTTTAACTTGTTTGGTTAAGACTGAGATTAAGAGAACGGTGCCATGAACAATTTTAAAGAACAAAGCATGTTGAGTTAATTAGGTTAATCAATTGAAGTTGTAACTCTAACATTTTTGTGTATTTATGTGCACCAAGATCAAGAGAAGAGTAGTGACCACTTACCTTAGAATATTACCTTCATTATTAGAGCGTGACGACACTAAGTGATGAAGGGTAAATGACTGGTGGTCCTTCCTCTTGCATCTTGAGTTGTTCATGGACATCTTGTCTCCTCTGTTGCACTCATTCTTTTGCCATCTTTTACTTCTTTGATCTTTTGACTCTTTTCACTCCAGTCATTATTATGCCTGCAACAGATTAGTGGGCAACACATACCCGAAGGAGTATACAAATTTTGAACACAGGTTGCTTGTCTAGTATTTTATTTTGTTCTGTCTATGCTAATGAAAAGATAATACTGATATTATTTTAGCATAGATCATGTTTTATACAGACATGGCTTGAGGCAAAGTAACTTACAGTAGAAGATAAAGTGAATGAATCATTAATACTCACAGTTCTATCATTTATGATGAATGAGCTATGTTTTCTTTTTTCAAGCAAGTGCCCTGTCTCATTTCTAATTCGAATTTATCTCATGACTTACCCAAATTAATTTTAAAAGTTTTCTGCAGGGGTTAGCCCAATAAAAATATCCAATGTCTACTACAACAATTTCCAGTTCAATAACCAAGTTAGACTCCATGTCTAATTTAGTTAAGGAGGGCTATTTAACCTAAGCACCACGCTTAATTCAAAAAAAAGCCTTTGGAAGTATGTGCAGTACTTACAAACCAAATCTTACTATAGCAAACAAAGGTAATATAAAAACACTTATAGAGATTTATTCATTTAGAGATAAAAAGGTAAATAATTGAACATGAATTAAAAAGTAGATACAAACAATATTAGCAACATAGGATTTTCTAAATAAGTCCATTCCCCCAAGTTTGAATTTTGCAAGGCAGATTTAAGTTTGGATGGATATAATTAATGTTGCATGATAATTGGTTGGACATATTTGTTGCTGCCATTAGTCATTTTCTCACTTCAAACCTGAAATGGTTAGTGACAAAAAAAATCTAAAGGAACATTTTCATGAATTCACAAGGGCATTATAGCTATGTTATTTTTTTCAAGAGTGGTTATTTTAGGACACAAGGTTATTCTTGGAAAACCTTCTAATTATTGTACGTTGAGTTTGTGCAGTGGTTTCCTCTAGAACACTAGCCTTTGTGCGCCTATATCAAGATTACAATAAGATCTATAATATTTATGATAAACATATGCTTCTACAACAACCCTTTTAACGATTTTATGAATAGGTATAAAGAGGGGGTTGAAGATCTCATGTGTGGTAATATTAGAAAGACCAAAAGATTCAGGAGATTTCTCATATGACCATGGATTCGATGAAGTGTTTATGAGATCTCATGCTCATCGATGTGAGTTCCCTTTTCAAACTCCAAGGGTGTTTCTTCATGGATGTCTATAGGCAACAAGTTTACCTCTATTATTTCATGCCTATGACATTTATTAGATGTTTTATTTTCTAGAATTTCCCATGAATTGATATCCCTAAGGTTGGTCTCTAAAGCTTTCTCTAAACTTGGGTGAGTTCTGTTTATTAAAGAAATTAATTTAAGCTCACCATTTAAATTTAAACCAAGTTTAGATGCTAGTGCTAAAGCTTCGTCCTCTTACATCCATTCTTTTATAATAGCATATGTATTTCTAGTATGTTCTATGCATTCCTGCCATTGTCGTTGCTCTTCTTGGGCATTCCTATGACTTTTATTCTTGAGATGTCTTGATAGCTTTCTAGGGTCATTATAAAGTTTAGTAGAAAGAGCATAAAAAGATTCATTGGGGTCAAGGATGGGTTTAGAGATGGGTTCAGAGACATTTATTGTGGGCATAGAAGGGGAGAAGATAGAATTTACTCCTAAGTGGCTTGACTCTCCTTCTATGGCATCGCTCGACATGCCATCCTTGAACTCTCTCCAGTGCCTTTTATGAGGGAAAGGAAGTTGACAACACTTTTTCCAAGATGCTCTTCTGAGAAGATCTGATGTGTATTGATCTACGAGCATCTTAGCTAACTAGAAGTCTAAATCATCAAAGTAGAATTTCAAAGGTTTAGGATTGATAGCTAAATCTTGGGAATGGGATGATTGTGTTTTAGCTACCAAGACTTCCGTTTCTAGTTCGGGTGATAAGTTCTTCTCTTCCTCGGGGAGCTCAAAATAGGTTTGAACAACCTTTTCTAGCATAGGTCTTGCTTCAATTATAGGTAAGTGAAGAAAAGCTCCTCCAGAGGCTAAATCAAGGGATTCCTTAGATTCCTTGGTAAGACTCAAATAAAAATGTTGAATAAGCACAGGGTCTGAAAAACCAAGGTCAGGGCCAAATGTAACAAGTTCATTAAAACGCTCTCATGATTTACTAAGAGATTCTTGTTCTAGTTGCCTAAAAGTTAGAATCTCTTTTCGAAGGTTAACTACTCTATGGATGGGAAAGAAATATAAATAAAATTCAGAGTATAATATTTCCCAATCACCTTGCATACTCCCTACGGCTCGATTATACCAACGTTTGGCTCTTCCAGTCAAGGAAAACGGAAAAGCTTCCATCTAATAGTCTTATCGGACATGCCAGCAATGCGCAAGCATGCACAGGTCTGCTCGAATTCTCGTAAGTGTGAGTATGGGTTTTCATTACCTTCTCCCGAGAAGAGTTTATCCCGAATCATATTAATTAAACATGGGCGCAGCTCATAGCCAGGTGTTATGATAGGTTCATTAGATTTTGGTGGCCCGAAGCTTTCGCGCATGCCTAAAAACAGATAGGAATAGAATTAAAAGCATCCATATGGATGAACACAAAAATAATGAAGAGAATGGGATAAAATAAGAAAAGATAAAAGTATAATACAAGATTAAGCTAGACTAAGTCAAAATCAGCAAACCGTTTCCCGGCAACGGCGCCAAAAATACTTGTTGGTATAAATTAACTGCACATCATTAAATAATATTTAAGTAAGATTATCCGCAAGTGCACAGATATCATTACCGACGACACATTTTACCCGGAGGTTTTAAATATCGTATCTACAGGGAACAGTTGTGATGATGACAAAGTCTATAGTCTTAACCCTACAATTAGGCTAGATAATATCAAGAAAGAGGAAATAGCTATTGAACTCTAGTTCTGACAATCGGTAAGCTTTGTATAATATTGTTCTAACTAGACAAGTAACCCGAATAGGAGAAGAAACAGAGTAATCTCCAACCAAGCACCTATAAGCCTATCAGTCCTATCAACAGGAAGTGGACTACAGAGGATTCAACGAAGCTATAAAGTCACCTTCGCGAGCTACCACTATCCGGCTAATCAGGGGACATCCACAAGTAAACCTAGCCTAGGCACCACGCCTACACTATGAAATACTACTTTAACCAAGTAATGACCAAGATCAAAGCACTCAATATGAGTTGTGAACTTAAGAACAAATAAGAACAACTGCTTATTTGAATCGGAATGATGAATACAAAAGTACCTCAGAACGCAGCTCCGGGCGAGGGAGCTGAATCCAGAAGAATATAGCCACGAAGAAGCACCGACAGGCCAGAACTCCTCCAGAATCTCTACTCCTCTACTCAATCTCTCTAATCTCTAAACAAGACTAGATTTAGATGAACTAGTCTCTCCTAATTGCTACAACTAGATGAACTAGAACTAGGTCAACTAGAGGGACCCTAACCCTAATTATGTAGAGAATATGAAGCACCGGGGTGTAGAATGCCTTCAGGGAGAGGGTCTGCCCCTTTATTTATAGCCCGGTGGGATGAACGTGCGCCATTGGATCAAACTGACTTGGGCAACGGTGGAGATGCAAACCCTAAGGCGGTAGGAGGAAGCTTCTAGAAGACGGAGCGCCGTCGGTTGACCTAGGGCGCTGCTCGGCCCCAGGGTGGGGCCGGCCGGCCCCACCTGATCTTCTCTGTGGGCCCCGCTGCTTCGGGTGTCTTCTAGACCCTTCCTGATCCTTTTGGCGATATTTTCCGTCGCGGTTAAGTTTTGTGATAATTATGCAATGTAATCCCTCTTTTAAGCTTTTCTGGAAAGGTCCCTAGAAAATATAGAATATGCAAAACTCATGGAAATTATCAGTTAAAACCCTAGACTAGTGTGTATTCATGTATCTTTTCATGTCTAAAGTTCTAATAAATATTGACGTTATCCACCGTCAACAACAGCAGTGGAGCTCGCGCGGCCAGCAATGGTGGCTCCATGTTCCTACGCGCGTTCCGAGCGATGGCGAGCAAGACAGAACAAGCGAGAGAGATGGGGAGCAAGAGAATGAGCAGAGGGCGAGGGAGCAGTGGTCTCGGCCCTCCCCATCGATGCCAGGACGCCGGGGCGCGCGTCGAACGCGAGCGGAGGACGGGCGACGCGTGGGAGGACACGCGGCCTTTCCTCGGACACCTGGCGTGCGACGATGTAGGCTCCTCGTGGGCTGATTTTGGGCCTCCTCGGATCCGAACTAGCACATGGGCCTTAAAACAAAGTTGCTCAGCATGTGATGCTCTACAAAACTTGTTTAAGTTTCCAGATCATTAGAGTGACGGATTAAAGAATAAACAATATGAAACTTGATAGTGTCAGCGTGTAAATTAGGGTTAAACCTTGCTTCGGTTTTTGCTCAAATTGACTGAACAAACTTACTCAAATTGAACCCAAATTCTTGCATGCTCTTCTTCATTGTATTACCTTCAACTTTTATATTCGGATCAACTCAAGTTGCTTAACAAAAACATGAGAACGCGAGACGTCAACATCGTGGACATAGAATTCCAGACTTAGAATTATTCCAAGTGCTGAAACTGCAGCAGATTCGATTTTGTGTGCTCTATTTGACTTGCTTTAAAGCTGAATCATGATTAGGTCCTTAAATCAAGTTTATTGTACACAACCTAAGCTTCAACTTTTATTTAGGGTCCATCCTCAGAATATGAAACAAGCTATACTTTTCTGTTGGTCAAAGCAGCAACTTGATAAAACTTGAAACTAGGATTTTAGCCTCATTTGAGCCCTTTCTTGACATTTGCTCAACACGAACCCTTCATGACTTTTGTTCCTAAGTCCAATGAGAGTACTTTAGGTAACATGACAAGACTTGGTTGACTCTTCATATGCTCATGCACTTGATAAGGCCTTTCAAGCGAGGATAAAGCTTATCATTTCATGTGACTAACTGATTCCAATCTTCACGAAACTTCTACAATGATCAAGGTAGATGGAGATGGTATGAGCTAGACATTAGGATCATCACTTGTCATATCTTGATTAAGTCCAATCTTGCTGCTTAGCTCGTGACTAACACCTGAGGTGTTACAGCCCTCCCCTCTTAAAGGAATCTCGTCCCGAGATTCAGGACGGAAGGCATTCAAGGGAGAAGAAACATACTACTTACTCACAACTACAGTGAAAGCACATAGTCGCTCAAACTCCATCAGGGCGATAAGCACAACTAGTTGTATTGAGGGTGTAACAATGTAGTACCAAAAGTGGTAGCTCCATTTATCAACCTCATTCAACCATGGGGTTATGCTCATCTTATTTTGGAGGATAAGAATGAGTTTTAGCAATAGGACAACTTTCTGATCTTTCATATCATTAGGGAGTGAACTCTTGTCTAAAAAATTTCCTTCATTGACTTCCATGTATTATTATTGTTACTTTGGGAGGAATCCAAGACATCACAGTATATCATTCTTGAGGCATGAAGATCATTTTGGTTCATGAACTAATTACTGACAAGTATCTGCTTCGATAGAGAATATAGTATAGGCCATACAAACTTGCACTAGATTAAAATCTCTGGAAGGACACTTAAAAAAATAATGATCATGTGCTAGTTTATGAAGTTTGAAATGTAGTCCTCTACCAAAATGGCTTGAGTACAACCTTCCAAGAAGGATTAGATCAAGGATAGGATAACATTCTTGGAAGTGATGGAAAACTGACTAACCAAAAGACAAGGTCTACGATTGGTGGTGATGGCTCATCACTCAGATGACAATCGATGGAAAGCTACATAAGGTTCCATGTGTGCAATTCTCTTTTTTGGATAGTAACACTTGTATTATCTGGGTCGATCAAGTGAGTAGAGAATGTGAATTGCTGACTCTATTAGCTTCAATGTTCTCGACAATCCTTCATTATAACAGTTAACGATGTTGAATCGGATGCAGCCTCTTGGGTAAAAATGCAAAGAAGGTACTAAAGGACAAGTTAGCATTGGAACTCATAGCTGAAGAAAGATGACAACGAGGTTTGGAGAACTGCAAAGATTGTAAGTATTCCTTAAACTAGAGAAACAGTAAACTACCAGCAAGTTGAGCACCATTTTCCTTCACGGTGCAGTACAATGGTAAGGTTGATTGACTTGCATTGTATCATAACTAGGTTGAATGAACTACTTTTGACATTGAGGCTTCATCTTTTAGGATCGAGCAATAGTCAAAACATATTCTGATTCGTGTTGTTAGACACTTCTCAGATGGTCTTCGATTGCATTCATGGTAGACGACAGTTCAGGACACCTTGACTACTCGAGGATAAAGGACTAGCATAGAATACTCTACAAGTTGGTAAAGTATCTTCTATTTGTGTGATTGTCCAAGATGGAGCTGATGCGTTTACTACAAGTTTTTGAAAGTGAGAGTGACCTAGACAGCGTTGATTAGTCTGTAGATCGATCCCTTGTGTAACTTGGGTATATGAGACATAGCCTTCCTAACTACCAAAGAGTCATTACCTAGCTGGAGATCAACCTTCCTTTTGGTAACTAATCAGTTGTCTCTCAACACTAAAAAGATCCAAGGCTTTAGCTTTAGTAGCAAGCAATTGTAGTTGATTCCAACACCAACAATCACCATCAAAATCAGCAGAAAGGGGGAACATCACGAGAGGGTTGATTTTAACTGCACGCTTAGCCTTCAAGTGACTCCAGGGAATTAGTAGGAAGGAATCAGCACCGGGTGACTTGTAAAGAAACATACATGTCCAAAGGTCTTTAGCTATCTAATAACTGATTCAACTTTAAGTGTTATGCTCTCTTTTTATCCCTTGGATGGTGTTAGCTACCTAGGAGAGGGTTACCATTACTTCTAGAGAGGGTCAAGCAAGGTCTTTTGTCAATCATCTCTTGCAATCCCCAAATGTTTATGTCAGTGACTTGTTCTTCAAGGGTCATCCTCTTTGCAACTTCAGAGGAAAACGCTACAACACCAAGCTTGATGGGAGCATTAGAATGAAACAGAGGGATAACCAGCAAAAGCTCAAAATGGGACAACTTATCGGTGTGGTTCCATAATGGATTATGACTAAAACCATGATAGCCACGCGTGCTGAGCAGCATAACCGTATGGTTGCAATCCATAGGTTGCCCTTAGTTTCATCGTGGCACCATTAGTTCTTGATCATAACCTCATTACTAAGCCTACAACCAACGAGAAATCTCATGGAGCACAATTGGGTTGTGGATATATGGATCTTCTGATAAGTTACGAGAAGATAACCAAGGGAAAGATCACAAGGACATATTTATCGGTATAATTTCTGCAATGGATCATGACTAGCAACCTCGATACCAGCGCACACCTAGCAGCACAACCATGTGTCGGCCGCCACAAGGAGGCCCTAGGTTCCGTCGCGGCACCATAGAATGCTATTCAATACACCACTACAAAACTTACACCCAAGCGTAATTTCAATGGCACAAAATTTGATCATAAGAACAAGCACCATTCAAGGGAGGGATAGCGAGCAAGAGTAATCACAAGATTTGGAGTCAACAAAGTTGTGATTCAAAGACCAAAACACAGCACTAGAGAACATGGATTAATTGCCAAAGACAACTACACATCGAACTATTGAGTTATTTCCACCCACACCTTGCGTCCACCAAGGAAACTATTAGATAAGTGATTAAGATGAGACTCGGCCATGAAAGGCAAGATCAGGAGATCAAGATTGATAAGTTTTCTGAGACTTGGAAAGGATGGAGATGAAGAGATCAAACTCCAAGGGCAAGGTCGATATTCCAATCAAAGATTGTGGGACATAAAAAGATCTAGAAGCATTGAAATGAATTGAGTAAACTCCAAGACAAAAGCTTGACCTACCGATCAGAGATTGAGCTAATAAGATAACTGCATGATTCGCAAGTGAAGATTCCAAGGTTGGACAGCGGGGGATTGGCATTCATTAGTAGGATAGGCAACCGAGAGGTCCAACATGGATTTTGGGTATGGTCTCTACAACTAACAAAAAGCAACCAAGGTCAAGGCTAGCGTTAAGCAAGATCTTAGCACGGTTGGTCGATCATGTAAAGGTCATCATTAAAGGGTGCAGAACATCTATTTTGTATGCAAACACCTCAGGATTTGGGCCTAAGGCTTACTGTTCAAACATCAGCATAGGTTCAGGTCTTTGCAACACAACATACAAAGGTTAGCAACCATATCTATAGACTCGGGTTCTTAAGATGGACAACCTAATCAGAGGCAACAACTATATGATTAACACCACGGGAGGGTTGTTCTAGGATGAGCTATTCGACACTCGTATGCTCACCGGGGACAACGAGGTGACAACTATGACTCTACCTAGATAACAAGCAACCACACAAACAGGACAACTTAAGGCAAGCACTTGAGAAAACTCAAACAAGGGAGCTTAAGCAATCATCCTAAGCGCAAAGCTCACGCATAACAAACATTCATAAGCAACAACATAACACATTGACCTAACTACAAGGATCAATCACGATGCAAGAGGTCCTACTAAGCATGTGGATAAAGCCAAGTCTTTTAGGTGTATGATGATTTGTAAGAAAGGTAGCAAGGACTCAAAAGATTTTGGTCATGGCTACACCAAAGACACAAAGGCATTCTACAAACAAGAGTTAGAATTACGATGTTTCACATATGGCTAGCAACACACAGAGCAACTCAATATAACAAGGTTCACAAACACTATCAAGCAACTCTTTCACAAACTAGGACAACAACGCAACAAGCAGATGTTTTAGGCATAACAAGAGTTTTAGAGATCCAAATAATGTGATCCTTAATTCTAAGGAAAGATTATTAACTTATCTAAAACTTTCTTATTATCATCCTTTGATAATTCTTATAGCTAGCAAGGGCAAACAATGCAAAGACGACTGCTCTATTCAGATCTGGACAGATTCAGCCATTCTGTTTTACAAGCTCATAACCGGAGATGTAGACCACCAAAAATAATGATCAAAGACATTTCAGAAAGCTGAACAAAAGTACTATACTTCTTCTATTAATGCCAAAACATGATTCTAAAAGCATAGAGGTCAAACAATCTAAACATTCAGATCTGTCCACTCTAGGATATGCAGAATTAGACAGTTAGGTTCAAAAATCTATAACTCCTAAACGACCAGTCCTAAAATCATGAAATTTTAGGACAAGAAAGATAAAGAAGTTAACTACAACTTTCATGTAGACTACATTCACTGAAAACATTGTTATCATCATGAAAATATTGGTACCACAGAAACTATCCTAGCAGCCAACAAGTTCAATACAACCACAAACAATGTTTCTCCATTGTTTTATTAGCAAGAGAGCACACAAAACATGTTATTCTAGTGGCTCCAAACATTTCAACCTTTGACCATCATATTTTAGCTTAGTCACGAGAAGGGATAAACATGAGGACCCTAAGTATTTGAGTGGGATCTAAAGCATCTTTGCACGAGCATGATAAAACAACATATTCACCATTAGGCTAAACTAGAGAACACTTATTAAGTTTAAACTAGTAACCTCAACTATTTTCATCAAGGCTAAGTAACATTTTTACTCGATTGATTAACACTGGAGGCATCACAAGAAAATATCTACACACTTGTTCACTAGCAAGCCTTCACATATTTGTACCTAAGGGAACTAATGTGAAGATTAATTTGAGAGAAGAACATGATATTCTATTTAAGCGAGCATGTATCGGCTTCTAGCAATGTTTCGCTACAAGTTTTAGTTTTGAAAGGTCCAATTTTTGGCCACTACAAACTTATTATGCAATTCCATTAAAAGCAATCATACAAGGCAAAGCTATGCACACACTATCTTCAAGCATTCCAATTGATAACAACATTATCATCTAACTTCATATAGGAAAGATAGTAACAACATCTCAATCATAAGTTACTTATTATTGGAAACAAGGGTGAGAGAAGCATAGTTATGTGCAAAGCAACAACCATGATGATGCATGCATGGTTTGACCTATTTGTCCTCACAGAATTGCCAGCCTGAGGTGGCAATCACGTTCTATGTCGGTGGCATAACACGCACTCTCAATATATAACTAGTCATCATGTACTACGCATTCGTGGTTAGCGTACCTACAGAAAATTTCATTGCAGCCCAACAATTCCTCAATATATAGCACAAACAACAAAATCAAAGGAAAGCAGTAAACTAAATACTTTCCGTATGCATGTCCCCCACATACATACTTCAGTATCACAACTACTCGGCAGATATACCCACAATTAAATACTTCCTAATTGCATGGTTTTAACATGAAAATTATTCCAGTATCACAATCTAGCACTTCCCTAGACCGCCGGTTGGACGATCATGCTCTCATATCTCATCTTTCTAATGCACACATATAGCTAATTCATATATGCGGGCTACCTCCACCATTTGACCATAGGGTAGCCGTAGTGCGGTCATCAAACATACATACCTTGGCCTGGACGTAGATGCAAAATTTAAAAACCCCCCAAGTTAGTACTTAGATAGCCACATAAGAGTCCTTATTTGGGCATAAAGGATTTGACCACTAGCGTACTTAAGTTTTCAAATTTAGATTTGAACACGCCTACATATATATATGTAGCTAATAGTTTTGTCAAAACTAATCTTTTGCAAATAAAAACTTTTGTTTTAAATACACAAATGACATGTTTAATGTTGAATCTTACTCTGATGCCAGCTGTAACGGAACCGTCTAAATTATAAGAGCACAAGTATAAAAACAATCACCGAAGTGAATAAATTTTCACACTTGAGCCCATATAATCCCGGTAGTCCACTGAAATCACAAAAGACTTCAAACCAACCAACATATAAGCCAAGATCGTAATGATTCAACAAAACAAGTTAAATGTTACATCCATTTCACAATAGTTCAATAAACATCAGAGTTCAATATAATTAATACAATATAAGTTCAAAAGTAGCAAAAGCAAAGTAATTTGAAATTAGCATCACCCTTAGCTCAAATACATGCCAGTACCAAGGTCAATTCCAATAAAAGCATTAGAGATAAGAAAGATAAGAAGGATCATGCCCATGATCATACTCCACCGCTATGGTAGGAGCCGTCCAATTCTTGCAGTAGCCATGATACATCACAACCTGCAACAAGTGGGAATAAATCCTGAGTACGAGAATATATTCAGCTAGACTTACCCATCATAAACCAGAAATAAAGTGACACCAAGGAGTATGCAAGGCTTTATATAGGTGGGCCTAGCTTGACAACATTTTGCATAAAAGCATATTATATGAGAGCATTATTTTATTATACTAGCAGCAGATTATTATTAATCAACCTTTCATCTAGATGAGCACCTGTACTAAACAATCACTTTATTATAACAGGCATTAATAACCATAGCCAGTTTAGTATAGCCATCATCATTATCATCATCATCATCATTAGAACTATCATTATTTAGTGAGTTCTACGAAGCCGAAGGCAATAGTCAAGTTCTCACTATTCGGGAGAGACGGTGATTCGAATCGATTCCTACTGAGCTCAGGGGGTATTCCCAATACACACCTAGGCAGACTGGATCAGAGTCACCTTAGGTTACCCTTGGTACAACTCAGGCGCGGGCCCGGTTCTCGCCTCGGCAAAACCGGAAAGTCGGTAGCTAGGATGTCCAAGCCATGATAACCCAAGGACACCGCCAGGATCAGTTATACATGCTTGCCCTTGGTCTAGTATGCCGCTTCCCGCGAATTGCACAACCGCCCCCCATTTCCCGTCTTGAGTTGAGCTACTCGGCTTCGCGGTCAGACACTCGGGTCCGGCCAACTTTGTGTTGGGCTGCGTTCAACATGACCAAGAACGGACAACGCTTTCAGTCCTTAAGCGACTAGATGGGGTCCACTGTCCCTGTCTGATCTTCTTTTATTTTAATACATGATTCTTTTCCACAATAGCACATATAGCCAACCGTGACCAGAGAAGTAACAACATATATCACACGGATGACAGGGAATCACCCGACTTCTACCGGTCTAAGCATGGCTAAGCATTTATCTCGATTCCTGATCTTAAATAGGATTCAAGGTATAATTTGCTGGACAAGGAGAGGATATATATGCAACAAGTGTTTCCAATCAACTCCTAAAACTTAATGCAATAAACAACGTAAGATACTCAATTGCATTTTATAAAAAATGGGAGGCTTAGAATGCTCCGGGGCTTGTCTGGAATATGACCCAAAGTCAGTCAAGTTATCTTGCACCGTCTTCGGGTTCGACTCCAACATCATGTCCTTCACGTAGTTCATCTACGTACCTAGATGAAATGTACAATGCATATGTATGAATACATGGGAGTGCAATAGACAATGCATCACACACAAAGCAACACTGTAACTAGAGTCATTCAATTTCTGGACTGCAAACAGCAGCTACAAGATTTAGCTATAACTAGAGCTGTACACATTCAAATGGCATGCAACAAGACAATATGGAAAGCTTATGAAATTGCCTACAATTCATCTTTAATCACCAAAGCATGATTCACAAGTTTAGTAGGTCAAAATCAAACATGTACAGGATCAGGTCCAGACAAGACAAAGAGCAACCAAAAATTGTTACCCAAACTTGCATAGTTGTAGTTTCCAAACCACAGGGCCAAATGCCATCAAATTTCAATAGTAACTAGATACTGAATTATATACAACTTTTGTATTCATAAGTTTTCCAGAAAATATCATTTTGATCATGTAAAATTTAAAACCTTATAAACTGTCCAGAAAGGCTGATTTTAAGAAATAAATATATAACTCATATTGAGACTTGCAATTTGAGCATAACCATTAGTACCAACAGTTAGATAATATTAAACAAACACTATAAAATATGATGACCAAGCTCAAATAAATTATTATCATGCACTTTTCTATTTATTTAGATAACAAGGTGACTTAAGGAGCATATATGGAACATCTATCAAATGTGCACAGTAAATTATTAAGAAATTACAGTAGCTCACAAATATTACCAATAGTCTACTGGCCAAATTTCATAGCATTTGAATAAGTGTAGCCATCTCTACAAAAAATAAATTCTAATTGCAATAAAGCATGTGAGAGCAAGTAAAATATAAAACTTCATATTTTCTATAAATACATGACTATGTTAAGTATTCACAGGCCATAACAACACCATGCAAAGGTAGTGGAACCACATTTACTATTTTTACATTTTTATTTCAATTATTAGTCAATTAAATCCAATTACTAGACATCAAGCAAGATAAATCAATAACTCAACCAAACTGCATCCAATGACCATGAAATTTTTACCACAGTACACACAAGTCATAGGTATCCTACTATTCAAATTTCACATCAAATGGAGCACTACAACTTAAGATATGCAAATAACAAAAGTAAACCCTAGATAGCAAAGATCTATTTTTAATGTAAAAACTTTCCACTAAAAATATGCAATATTATCATACCACTGGATAGATCTACTCATAAGGATTCCAAAAAGTCCTCATTTGCTTTACAAATTTTCTATGATTTACTACCATTTTCCAAACTTTCAATCAGAAATCACATAAACAAAAAGAAAAGGAAAACAGATCTTGCAGTCAGGCCCCTTGAGTTTTTAGAAAATAACTTCAGGACAGGCACACTGTGCAGCACTATTTAGATGAGTGTAGGATCTGCAGGAAACCCCTTGGACTTGTTCATATTTACATCGCGAGCTCCTTCGTCTTCCTCAGACGAACAGACAGGAAAGGAGGGCAACGATGGCACCGATTCCGGTGACTGGGACGACCTCAGGTGGGGTAGAGGAGCGCAGCGCCCTTGAGAGGGGCTCGCGCGCACCCGTGGCAGCCCTTGGCACAGCCGAGGTGCACCGCGGGCGGCCAGCCACGGTAGCCGGCTGCTGCCGCCGCCGCCGCTGTTCGCGACGACGGCCAACGGTGACAACGGCGGCCCGTATAGGAGCACAGCAGGTGCGGTTGAGGGAGGCGAAGGTGGTGGCTGTGGCTTCTATGCAAGAGGAGGGTAGGGAGCGAGGAACAGCACAGCAGTGGAGCTCGCGCGGCCAACAATGGCGGCTCCGTGTTCCTGCGCGCGTTCCGAGCGATGGCGAGCGAGACAGAACAAGCGAGAGAGATGGGGAGCAACAGAATGAGCAGAGGGCGAGGGAGCAGCGGTCTCGGCCCTCCCCATCGATGCCAGGATGCAGGGGCACGCGTCGAACGCGAGCGGAGGACGGGCGACGTGAGGGAGGACACGCGGCCTTTCATCGGACACCTGGCGTGCAACGATGTAGGCTCCTCATGGGCTGATTTTGGGCCTCCTCGGATCCGAACTAGCACATGGGCCTTAAAACAAAGTTGCTCAGCATATGATGCTCTACAAAACTTGTTTAAGTTTCCAGATCATTAGAGTGACGGATTAAAGAATAAATAGTATGAAACTTGATAGTGTCAGCGTGTAAATTAGGGTTAAACCTTGCTTCGGTTTTTGCTCAAATTGACTGAACAAACTTACTCAAATTGAACCCAAATTCTTGCATGCCCTTCTTCATTGTATTACCTTCAACTTTTATATTCAGATCAACTCAAGTTGCTTAACAAAAACTCGAGAACGCGAGACATCAACATCGTGGACATAGAATTCCAGACTTAGAATTATTCTAAGTGCTGAAACTGCAGCAGATTTGATTTTGTGTGCTCTATTTGACTTGCTTTAAAGTTGAATCATGATTAGGTACTTAAATCAAGTTTATTGTACACAACCTGAGCTTCAACTTTTATTTAGGGTCCATCCTCAGAATATGAACCTAAGCTATACTTTTCTGTTGGTCAAAGCAGAAACGTAATAAAACTCCAAACTAGGGTTTTAGCCTCATTTGAGCCCTTTCTTGACATTTGCTCAACACGAACCCTTCATGACTTTTGTTCCTAAGTCCAATGAGAGTACTTTGGGTAACATGACAAGACTTGGTTGACTCTTCATATGCTCATGCACTTGATAAGGCCTTTCAAGCGAGGATAAAGCTTCTCATTTCATGTGACTAACTGATTCTAATCTTCACGAAACTTCTCCAATGATCAAGGTAGATGGAGATGGTATGAGCTAGAGATTAGGATCATCACTTGTCATATCTTGATTAAGTCCAATCTCGCTGCTTAGCTCGTGACTAACACCTGAGGCGTTATATGTCCACTCCATTTGTTTTGATTCTTGTTATTTGCTTACCAAGGGTGAGAAAGGTGTGCAAGCTAAGTTCGTTGGTACACCAATTGTGGGCTCATAGAAGAAAGCCATTTGGGTACCAAAGAGCCTAGTCACTAACCTACAAGGACCCAAGCAAGTGTGGGTACCTAAGAAACATTGATTTGTCTTGTAGGTCAATTATAAAGCCAGAGGAAGGCATTGGGTTCTTGATAGTGGGTGCACTCAACACATGATCGGTGATTCAAGGATGTTCAATTCATTCAATGATAGTGGCAAGGATAGATTTGATAGTATCACATTTGGTGACAATGGCAAACACAAAGTTAAAGGGCTTGATAAGATTACAATATCCAATGATTTGAGCATTTCCAATGTGCTATTAGTAGAGAGTTTGAACTTCAACTTGCTATCTGTGGCACAATTGTGTGATCTTGGTTTCAAGTGCATATTTGGGGTTGATGATGTTGAAATTGTTAGTGTTGATGGATCAAATTTGATATTCAAGGGCTTTAGATATGAGAATCTATATTTGGTTGATTTCAATGCTAGTGAGACTCAACTTTCAATATGTTTGTTCACTAAGTCAAGTATGGGTTGGCTATGGCATAGAAGACTTGGTCATGTTGGCATAAAACAATTAAATAGGTGGATCAAGTATGACTTAGTTAGAGGCTTAAAAGATGTTGTGTTTGAGAAACATTATGTAGCTCTTTTCCAGCCGGCAAACAAGTTGAAAACACTCATCCTAAGAAGAGCATTATGAGCACTAGCAAACCATTTGAGTTGTTGCACATGGACTTATTTAATTTAGACCAACAACATACACTAGTACTGGTGGCAACAAGTATGGCTTTGTAATTGTGAATGACCATACTAGATACATATGGGTCTTCTTTTTAATTGACAAAAGTGATGTGTATGATATATTCAAGTCTTGTCAAGAGAGTACACAATGAGTTTGAAACAACCATTAAGAAAGTGAGAAGTGACAATGGAAGTGAGTTTAGAAATACAAGAGTTGATGAGCTATGTGTGACTTTGAAATTAAGCATCAATTCTCGGCCAAGTACACTCCACAATCAAATGGCCTTGTTGAGGGGAAGAATAGAACACTCATTGATATGGCAAGATCTATGCTTAGTGAGTACAATGTGAGTCAATCTTTTTGGGTCGAAGCTATCAACACGGCTTGCTACTCTAGCAACCGACCCTATTGTCACCCAATGATAGAGAAGACACCATATGAGCTATTGAATGGAAGAAAGCCTAACATTGCATACTTTCGGGTCTTTGGTTGCAAATGCTATATTTTGAAGGTGTGACGAAGGATTCTTACTTGGCTACTCCACATCAAGCAAGACATATAGAGTTTGGAACTTAGCTAGTGGTACTCTTGAAGAGGTTCATGATGTTAAATTTGATGAAACCAAGGGTTCCCAAGATAAAGATGAGAATCTTGATGATGTGAGAGGCACTTAATTGTCAAATGCAATGAAGAACATGGATATTGATGATATTAGGCCAAGAGAAGTTGTTGATGTTGAAGATGACAAAGACCAAGTGTTCACTTCTCCAATTGTGCAAGCTAGTGGTTCCAATGATCAATCTCGAGCTAGTGGTGCTCAAGTGCAAGATCAACAAGAGGCTAGTACATCATCTCAACCAAATGATCAACCAAGCTCAAGGAATCAAGTGCAAGTGCTCCAACCAACTAATATTGCAAGAGATCATCCATTGGATCAAATAGTTGGTGATATTCATAGTGGTGTACAAACAAGATCAAGATTGGCTTCATTTTGTGAGCATTATTCTTTTGTCTTATTATTTGGGCCAACCAAAGTAGAAGATGCCTTGATAGATGTTGATTGGGTAAATGCTATGCATGAAGAACTAAACAACTTCACTAGGAACCAAGTTTAGGAATTGGTAGAAAGACTAAAACATCATAATGTGATTGGTACCAAGTGGGTGTTTAGAAACAAGCAAGATCAAGATGGCAAAGTAGTGAGGAACAAAGCAAGATTGGTTGCACAAGGTTACACTCAAATAGAGGGTCTTTGTAACAGAACCGACCAAATTATAAGAGCATAAATGCAAAAACAATCACCAAAGTAATTAATTTCGCTCTTGAGCCCATATAATCCCGGTAGTCTGGAATTCTCGAAAGATTTCAAACCAACAATCGTACAAAACAAGATCGAACGCAATCTAACATAACTTACCATTCGTTACATCAAAGTTCACAAATAAGTTCACAAGTAGCAGCACAAACCAAAGAACTTAGTTATTACAACACAAGTTTAGCAGTAGCAAAAGCAACATAGTTTTAAAACCATCAGAGTACGCTCACACTTAGTTCAAATACATGCCGGGTTCGTAGTTCATCCCACAAAAGCACATGATAAGATAGTAGAGTTGATCTTTGCCCGAGATCTAGTCATCATCCCCAGCGGGGTGAAGACACACCTTGCAGAAGCCATTATAAAGGATATCATCTGCAACAAGAGGGAATAAACCCTGCGTACGAAAACATACTCAGCTAGACTTACCCATCAAAAACCAAAAATAAATGACACCAAGGATCATGCTAGGCTTACTTTGGTGGAGCTGGCTTGACTCATTTTTGCATAAAAGCATATGCAGCATTAGAGGAACATTTTATTATACTCGCACCAGCTTAATTCATTTTCAACCTTTCATCTAAGTGAGCACCTGTACTAAACAATCACTTAATTATAACAAGCATTAATAACCATATCTAGTTTAGTACAGCTTTCATCATGATAATTATCAACATTAGAACCACCATTATTTAGTGAATTCTACGATGCTAGGCAAGGTCAAGTTCTCACTATCCGAGAGAGACGGCGATTCGAATCGATTCCAACTGAGCTCAGGGGGTATTCCCAACACACACCCAGACAGACCTAGCCAGGGTCGTCTTAGGTTACCCTTGGTACAACTCAGGCGCGGGCCCGGTTCTCATGTCGACAAAACCGGAAAGACGGTAGCCAGGATGTTCAAGCCATGCTAACCCAAGGACGACGCCAGGATCAGTTAGGCATACTTGCCCTTGGTCCAGTATGCCGCTTCCCACGAATTGCCCAACCGCCCCCCGTGTTCCCGTCTTGAATTGAGCTACTCGGCTTCACGGTCGTGGCACAAAGGCCCGACCAACTATGTGTTGGGCTGCGTTCAACATGACCAAGAGTGAAACAACGTGACCAGTCCTTAATTGACTCAGATAGGGTCCACTGTCCCTGCCCGGTCTTCTTTTAATTTATCACATGGTTCATTTCCACGATAGCACATATAGCCAACCATGACCAGAGAAGTAACCACCTATAGCTGGAGGATGACAGGAAATCACCTGACTTCTACCGGTCTAAGCATGGCTAAGCATTTGCATCGATCCTAAACTAAGACATAGGATTCAAGGTATAATATATATATTGGACAAGGATAGGATAAAATGCAGCAAGTATCTCCAATCAACACCTATACGTAATGCAATAAACAACATAAAGAACTCAATTGCATTTTATAAAAAGTGGGAGACTTAGAGTGCTCCGGGGCTTGCCTTTCACGAAGGTGGATGGCTCGTGGTTAGGGCACTCAGTTAACTCTTCTTCGACGTAGTTGCTTTCGTCGACTGGTTCCTCCCGCCTCTTCTCCGTCGGGTACTCCTGGTCCAGGCACCTGAACTCCAGCAGCGTCACCCCCTTCGGTGAACCTATTGAATGCAATGCATAATGAGCATAACGAATGCAAGTGATGATCATGCATGAGAATGAATATTAGCAGCAACAACACTAAACCCTCCACCTAGGGTGATGACTATTCAAATCACTTTAATTTACAGAGTAGGTGCATATCTCCTCTCTGAAGAAACTCAAGTACTCACCAAGCAAGTCAAGGTACAACTTTTCATCATCAGTTAAAGAATTACAACCTGCACCTAATCAACTTATATGAATTAGCAAGACATCTACAAGGTATAGCTTCACACACAAAGACAAGCAATCATTTGTAAAGCAATTCAGCATTTCTGACCTACAAACAGCAGCTAAAAGAAACAATTGTAACTTGAGTTCTATAACTCCAAATGACATGTAAGAACACATTCTGGAAAGCTTATGAAATTGTCTACAACTTCTATTTAGACATCACAAGCAGATTCAGAAATTAACAAAGTCAAATAAACAAGTTTTCCAGATCTGTCCAGAAATTCCAGAGAAGGGCACTTTCTGGAAGTTAACAAGATATAGCAATAACTCATAAACTACTCAGCCAAATGCTCTCAAATTTTAAGAGCAACTAGATAATGAAATTATCTACCAACTTTCTATTGACCCTAAAGTCAGAAAACATCATCTAAAGCATGCAAAACCAAAAGTACTATAAACTGTCCAGAAAAGCTTAATTTGGAGAATTAATTATTTACTCATGTTCAAACTTGCAAAATAAGCTCATCCAACTTAACCAACAGTTAAAGTATGATTAATTATTAACATAAAACCTGACAATCCACCATAAAACATTTATCCAAATACCTTTTCCATTTAACATAGATATTTAAGGGCACAAATGAGCACATAGTAGAAGTACCCAGAAAAATCTACAAACATTACAGTGGACTACACATAGCTCACATAGACCACAGTTCAAATATCATATTAAAATTCTAAGTACAACTCCCTATAGCAAAAGAACAAGCTACACAAGCTTAAAGGAGGATAATTCATAAATCTATTTGAAAAGTATCAAACAACAGATTTTATGATTTTCTTATCATCCTCACATTGGTCCTTTTTTATAGCTTTTCCGTTATGTACCTGCAGAAATAAGGATTCACTAAAACTCGTGGAACTCTGTCAGTGTAAACTCTAAGTCTATGTTGGTGATCACAAATATGTCTCTTCCGAGAGTTAGTTGATGGGTAAATTTGGTCATTAACGACCGTCCACCTCCCTATAAAAAAGAAAAGAAGAAAAGAAGAAAAAAAGAGAAAAAAGAAAGAAAAAGATAGCTCATGTTTTTCTATGAAAGTTTTAAAGTTCCTATACAGATTTATTCCTAAAGAGCAAAGGTAGAATTAGGATTAGTCACCATATATACACCTATCCACCATATTCCACACACATGCATATCTTGGTTTTAATGTATGACTTGACTCTCAATGGATCCATTGTTTGACTTTACAATGTATGCATTGCAAATATGTTCACCCTTGTTTTAATGCCACTCCTACGAACTCCACTATAATCCTCAGTTGTAGGAAGGCATTGAAAGCCCTAGTTTGGTTTTGGATAATTGATGAAACCTTTGGACTAATCCTTATGGCTAAGTGTAGGTAGCAAAAGAAAGGATAGTCCATACCAAGCGAAGGAGACTCGGAGAACATCATGGTGATTGTGGTCAATACCAAAGATGGTGATCAAGTGCTCCAACTTGGAATATAAGAAAGAGAAAAACAAAATGGGCTCAAGGCAAAGGTATACTTGATAGGGCCATTTTGTTTTGGCACTCAAGACACCATAGAGGGTGTGAGTGTATTTAGGATAGATAGCCGTACTTTTAAGAGGGGTGATCTTAATACAAAAGCGGTTGTCAAGTGCCACTAGGTGTTCTTATTCCATGCATATGCATTAGGACCTAGTGAGAGCTAAGTAAACCCTTGGAAAGTGATTTGAAAAAGCTAACACGTGTGCACAAGTGGTGAGACACTGGTGTTGGCACATGAGAGCAAGGGTTGTTGGGGTTTGGGTGTAAACCCCTCCCGCCAAGCTTGCTCGGCGGGATGGCGATTTTTTGGAGAGACACATGCACTTACAGGGGCATCAGACGCTGGGTCCCGAGGCGTCGGACGCGTCCGATGACCCTGTGTAAGTTGGCGTTGCACAGAGTGTGCACCGGCGTGTTCGACGTTTATTCTTCAGCGCGTCCGGTGCAACGCAAAACTTGTCAGAGCACGAGTGGCATGTTCATCTGACGCTGGGGCGTCTGATGCCATCCCATCGGACGCGTCCGATGGGTGTGTGCACAATTTGAGAGCTCTCTATGTTGCGTCAGGTGGCTCAGCCTAACGTCCGGTGGAGTTCATTGGACGCATGCTTGTTTGCATGTTTTCTGAAGTCATCGGACACGTCCGGTGAGGGGCGTCTGCGCGTTCGATGCTATGACAGTAGCTAGCCATTTGCACGGGCAACGGTTGATTTGAATCATGGACACGTGGTGTCGCACGAGTGCTCGGGGGAGGGCATCGGACGCGTCCGATGCATTGCATCTGAGCGTCTGATGCCCCCGAGTTGGGCTGACTTTGTGAGATAGCGGCTGGGACCTATTGGGGTCCTTATAAATAGATGTTGGCCGGCTCTAGCTTACTCTCTTGGACATTTTTATTGGTGATACATCCTTGTGAGCTAAAGCACACCTCTCCCACTCATTCTCTTGCTTGATTGTGCATCCATAGTGAGATTGGATGTGATCTTAGTGCATTTGCTTAGAGTTTGAGCATCTAGTGACACTAGAGATCGTTGAGCAGCGGGATTGCCTATTACTCTTGGTGGTTGCCACCACCTAGACGGCTTGGTGCTGCGGTGGAGGTCCGGCACGTGTTGATGATTGTTCGTGGCCGGCTCCCATTGATTTGTGAGGGGTTCTTGCGTCTATTCCCCACGGGAGATTCATGAAAGGTGACTAGTAAATTGCTCGTGTCATTGAGTTACCTCACTTGTGGGTAGTTGCTAGCAGCACCTATGGATGGTTAGGCATTGGAGGCCTATTAGCGCGCGCAACACCGAGTGGTGGTTGACACAACGGGGAGTAGCGTGCCAGCAAGCACGTGAACCTCGGGAGAAAAATTATTTGTCATATTGTTTCCCTTGGTATTCTTGGTGTTCATATTGTGATTGACATATTCATCTCTTGCCCGACATCGGTAACAATCACCCTATCTCTTGTATTACATTGTTTCATTCTTGTTCTAGTGTTAGGATTAGTGTAGTATGGCTCTCTAGCTTGATCACCTAGGAGTAGACTAGCAACTTAGTCCTTGTGTGATAAGTAGAGATCATAAGCTCACTAGAATTGTCAATAGGTGGCTTGCCCAACAAGTAGAGCTAGAGCAAACTGTATTTATGCCTGTTCTTGTACTAACCATTTGCTCTAGTGTATTTTTAGATTTTTAATTAGGCTATTCACCCCCTCTAGCTATTTAGGATCTTTCAAGTGGTATCGGAGCCGTGGTCACCATTTGATTCAAGGCTTAACAACCTTCGGTGCAAAATATGGCTCAAGTTGTGTTCAATCATGTTTGGGGCAAGCCACCGTTCTTTGATGGCACATCTTTTACATATTGGAAGAGAAAGATGAAGATGTACCTTGGTTTAATCAATGACAAGGTATGGGATGTGACCGATAAGAAGTTTGTTATTCTTGATCCCGCCGATCTAACTCGAAGAGAAGCCGAATTGAAGCAATGCAATACAATGGCTCTCAACACCATCTATAATACCATTGATTCCAAGGTGTTTGAGCAAATCAATAATCTTGATTATGCATTTGAGGTGTGGAAGAGATTGGAGGAAACATATGAGGGCACTTCAACGGTAAAGAGTGCCAAATTGTACATGCTCAAAGATAAGCTCACCAACTTCAAGATGAAGGATGATGAATCAACACCAAAGATGTTCTATAGATTGCAAGTCATCATCAATGATCTCAAGGGTTTGGGTGAAAATGTTAGCAATGAAGACTTCTCTCACCGATTCTTGAGTTGCTTGCCAAAGAGGTTCAAGACATTGAGAACCATCATCTTTAGAGAAGGGATGAAGACGAAAACCCTAAATGAGATTCTTGGTGAAGTAATAACTGAGGATCAATACAATGATAAGGACAAGGAAGAGGATGCCAAGGAGGAGAAGAAGAAAGAGAAGAGTGTGGCATTCAATGCCACATCGTCATCAAAGGACAAGGGCAAGAAGAAAAAGAATAGCTCAAGTGATGATGAAGACAAGCCTCCGATGAAGATGATGAAGAAGAACTAGCTCTTCTTGTGCGCAAGTTTGACAAATTCATGAAGAAGGGTTATCATGCAAGAAAGAGGAAGGACAACTACAAGAACAAGGACTATGTGAGAAGATGCTATAAGTGCAAGAGTCCGTATCACATTCTTGAGGATTGTCCATGCAATAGTAACAATGATGATGATGATAAAAAGAAGAAGAACAAGAAGGACAAGAAGGAAAAGAAAGACAAGAAAGTCACTTTCAAGAAGAAGGGCAACTCCTATGTGGCCACTTGGGATAGTGATGCTTCCTCAAGTGATGGAGATGATAGTGATGATGATAAGAAGAGCAAGAAGAAGGGGCATGCAAGCATTGCCATCTCTAACAAGCCTTCGGTCTTTGATCATCCATCATGCTTTATGGCTAAGTCCACTAAGGTACATTCCGAAAGTGAAGATGAGGAGAGTGATAGTGATTCCGATGATGAGGGGCACTCAAGGGAGGACCTCATGGAGATGTTGAAAGCGGCTCATTCTCTCATGAACAAGAAGAGAGAAATTCAGGGAATTGCGCAAGAAGCTTAGGCTTGTTGAGCAACCTTTGATGAGCTTCATAGCTCTCGTGAGAGGCTAAAGGAAGCCCATGAGAAACTAGAGAATGCTCACTCCTCTCTTCTTGCTCAAGAGAAGAAGGAACCGCTCCCCACATCAAACATCGGGGTCACATGTGACATATTGAATGAATCATTCTTTGAACCTATTATTGTCAATAACTCTTCATGTAGCACCTCCACATCCATTCCTACTACTAGCGATGGTTTCACTTGTGATGCCTCACTTATGGTAGAGAATGAGACCTTGAGAAAGGAGGTTGATGAGCTCACTCACGCCTTAGGTAAAGCCTATGGTGCTGAGGCCCGCTTGCTTAAGTGCTTGGGTAGCCAACGCTTTTCTCTCAACAAAGAGGGATTGGGCTACACCCCCAAGAAAGGCAAGACGGCCTTTGCAACTCAAAAGCCTGGCTTTGTGAAGAGCAATGGTCGGTATGGCTATAGATGCAAGCAAAGTGGGGACCTAGAGCATAATTGCAATAAAATGAACAATAACAAGAAAAATGCTAATGTCCATTCCATTTGTTTTGATTCTTGTTATTTGCTTACCAAGGGTGAGAAAGGTGTGCAAGCTAAGTTCGTTGGTACACCAATTGTGGGCTCAAAGAAGAAAGCCAGTTGGGTACCAAAGAGCCTAGTCACTAACCTACAAGGACCCAAGCAAGTGTGGGTACCTAAGAAACATTGATTTGTCTTGTAGGTCAATTATAAAGCCGGAGGAAGGCATTGGGTTCTTGATAGTGGGTGCACTCAACACATGATCAGTGATTCAAGGATGTTCAATTCATTCAATGATAATGGCAAGGATAGATTTGATAGTATCATATTTGGTGACAATGGCAAACACAAAGTTAAAGGGCTTGGTAAGATTGCAATATCCAATGATTTGAGCATTTTCAATGTGCTATTAGTAGAGAGTTTGAACTTCAACTTGCTATCTGTGGCACAATTGTGTGATCTTGGTTTCAAGTGCATATTTGGGGGTTGATGATGTTGAAATTGTTAGTGTTGATGGATCAAATTTGATATTCAAGGGCTTTAGATATGAGAATCTATATTTGGTTGATTTCAATGCTAGTGAGACTCAACTTTCAACATGTTTGTTCACAAAGTCAAGTATGGGTTGGCTATGGCATAGAAGACTTGGTCATGTTGGCATGAAACAATTAAATAGGTTGATCAAGTATGAGTTAGTTAGATGCTTGAAAGACGTTGTGTTTGAGAAAGATAGATTATATAGCTCTTGTCAAGCCGGTAACCAAATGGGAAGCACTCATCCTAAGAAGAGCATTATGAGCACTAGCAAACCATTTGAGTTGTTGCACATGGACTTATTTAATTTGGACCAACAACATACACTAGTATTGGTGGCAACAAGTATAGCTTTGTAATTGTGGATGACCATACTCGATACACATGGGTTTTCTTTTTAATTGACAAAAGTGATGTGTATGATATATTTAAGTCTTTTGTTAAGAGAGTACACAATGAGTTTGAAACAACCATCAAGAAAGTGAGAAGTGACAATGGAAGTGAGTTTAGAAACATAAGAGTTGATGAGCTATGTTATGACTTTCGAGTTAAACATCAATTCTCGGCCAAGTACACTCCACAATCAAATGGCTTTGTTGAGAGGAAGAATAGAACACTTATTGATATGGCAAGGTCTATGCTTAGTGTGTACAATGTGAATCAATCTTTTTGGGCCGAAGCTGTCAACACGGCTTGCTACTCTAGCAACCGACTTTATTGTCACCCAATGATAGAGAAGACACCATATAAGCTATTAAATGGAAAAAAGCCTAACATTGCATACTTTCGGGTCTTTGGTTGCAAATGCTATATTTTGAAGGTGTGACGAAGGATTCTTACTTGGCTACTCCACATCAAGCAAGGCATATAGTGTTTGGAACTTGGCTAGTGGTACTCTTAAAGAGGTTCATGATGTTGAATTTGATGAAACCAAGGGTTCCCAAGATGAAGATGAGAATATTGATGATGTGAGAGGCACTCAATTGTCAAATACAATGAAGAATATGGATATTGGTGATATTAGGCCAAGAGAAGTTGTTGATGTTGAAGATGACAAAGATCAAGTGTTCACTTCTCCAATAGTGCAAGCTAGTGGTTCCAATGATCAATCTCAAGCTAGTGGTGCTCAAGTGCAAGATCAAAAAGGGGCTAGTACATCATCTCAACCAAATGATCAACCAAGCTCAAGGAATCAAGTGCAAGTGCTCCAACCAACTAATATTGCAAGAGATCATCCATTGGATCAAATAGTTGGTGATATTCATAGTGGTGTACAAACAAGATCAGGATGTGCTTCATTTTGTAACACTACTAATTTTTCACCCTATTACACCAACAAAATATTGTTGTAATAGGGCCAAAATAGATGCAATAGCTTGATATAGCATCAAGTTCGCGTTTGATGCGAGCCGATGCAAGAATTCTTGTTGCAATAGCCTATCGCATCGGTTTGTTATGGCCGATACGAGAGTAATTTATTGCATCAACCAACTGTTGCCTTTTGCATCAAAATATTTTGATGCAAAAGAGATATTGCATCAAAACTGATTTGATGCGAGGTCCCTATTGCATCGGCCATGGATAACTTTTGCATCAACGACAGATAGATGCAACAGGTGATTATATCAAAATCATATCGATGTAATACATCTAATAAATTTGATGCAATAAGAATGTCTATTGCAACAACTAATTTTCGATATAATTGACCATATTGCATCAACATTTTGGTGCGATGCAATTCCACCTATTGCATCAAACATTAGGTTTGATGCGACATAAACTATTGCACCGACATGTGGTTTGATGCCATACAAAGTATTGCATCGAAATGAGGATTGATGCAATACTAAATATTGCATCCACATTTTATTTATTGCAACAGTATTCCGTGATCCAAAAAATACAAAATCGGATACAAAAGTGCAATCATATTAATAACATAGATCATCCACATTCAGTACTTTGTACAATATAATTTAGGCAAAGGTCTTCCTATTTCGAAAAAGTAGTTGCAAAAGTTTCATAACAGACCACTAACTTATACAATTAAACAAATACACATGACTTTTAACACGGATCAGTATAGCATCTTTCTCAGTGCAGCTTGTTTGATTGAGTTCATCTTGCCAAGAGTCCCTTAAGGTTCATCATCTTCCTAAAATATTCCAAATGAAATATGCGTCAGTAATATATAATTGAATCAAAAACTAGGGATCACATAATCTTCCAAATGACTATGAATAGAAACATTTGCAAAGTAGGCATCATAGAATCAGGTATGGCTGAATCTTTCATATAATAGAAACACGAACTAGGCATTCAGGTTTGACAGGATCATTTGCAAACCAAAGTGAGAATAAAAAAGTACAGGCTTGGCAAACATGAGTTTGCATATATACTATTAAATTTGAGTGGTAAAGGTGAGATGCAGCATCAAGCTCCAGACACAAAGGTCAACCCAAAAAATCAGAGTGTATGTGGAGTAATCGTTTTAATTAATCTAGCATGCTGCGGACACAGAGATCTAGTACTGAACTTGCTGTAAAATTGTCATACTCATGTCCGGATAGTACTGAACTTCCAATTACTAGAGACTTATGGAGGCTTAAGATCTGCCATACCTGCTTTGCAGAGGCCTAAGGCTGAGCAGAGAACATAGAAGCATACTTGTTTTGCAGTAGCTGCAGTAGAGGTAGCACACAAAAGTAACTACATCAACTGAATCAAACATACAATGTTAAAGTTACCTGAAAAAAAATATAGGAAATGATATATAATATGTAATAGTAAAAATCATCACTAGCATAGCACCAAAACTCAGGAAAATAACAGCTTATAAAAAATTTTTGAACTGTACTATAGCAGCTTCATTTTCTATATATATGAAGAGTAAGATTTATAGAGAAAATAAAGATAACAGTATGTAGAGAAAAACTGTAAATTAATTGTATACAACAGATTAAAGTAGAATACTTTTTCTGACATTGATAAAAGCTTACAAGTCTGTAAATCTACGGGTCTGTTCATCTATAGTAAGAGAGAAGGTGTTAACTTCCAATTGATATTAGGGTATGAAACTATGGTCTGGTTGTGTTTGTTTTTTCAGTCAATCTTCTCACTTAAATCTGAATGGGTCAATAACCATTCGATCACTAGGGCTACAATTTAATCTATTTAGCTAATATACCGTTACAGGGTATCAATTTCTAAAATTCAAAGATCGATTCATTTTCCTCCTAACCAGACATAATCATCTTCCTCCTAGCTCTGCATTTTTATTAACAGTTGGTGCACAGACCTACTACAGGAAAGGTAACAACAACATCAGACATACAGTGAAATATGCCAGAATATAAAGATTACCAATTTCAACCTTCAATCTAAAAACCCTGGCCCAATCACCTCACTTTTGCAATAAAAAAGAGCATCTACAATCTACAAGAAGATATCAGCTTCATGAAAAAGGTCTAAGCAAAACTAAAATTATAATGCTAAAGCTCACCGTATCATATGCTGCACCATCCTGTAGACCAATATCCGATGTGAGAAAACGAAAATTCAGTTGATTTACAGTTACTTAACTCTTTAGCCCAGTTTCTATGTTTCAATCGCAGCAGAGGAACATCAATTTAGCAAGAGCCGATCTAGTGCCTACCGCGAGAACTTTGAGCAACATTCACTTGATGCACAATTATTTAACATTCAGTTCATGTGCTACTACTGCCACTTATGGGAATGTTGGAAACCAAGTAATAAAGAAAGCTAAAACTATCACGAATCCATTTATAGACTACCAAAGACATGTACAGTTTTGGGATACAGAAGCCATGTACAATACTAAACAGATTTTCTAAACGTATTGGAGTCTGATCCTATCGCCAAGGGGGAAACAAGAAACAAAGTAACAAACTGCATCTCGCCTAGAAGAGTGAGGTGAACTCGGGGACCTTGAAGTTGCACACCACGTACATGAACCTGAATACCTGATTGTCGGTGGGCAGGCATCCTGAGCACACTGGCGGGCTTAATGGAGATGGTAGATCGTAGACCTGGACTCCTGTGCCGATGCTGGCTGCTGGAGCGCACGAGCACACGCTGCCTCCATGGCTTAGCGCCCGAGCACCTGGCCCAAGCGACTGCACTGCGCACGGGTTGCCCGTCAAGTTGTGCGGGGCGGGCTGGCAATGCGTCGGCGGCGGACGGGAGTGCCGCTGGGGGGACCAACGCGGCAGGGCGCTGGGACACGGAGGCGGCGACGTCGTGAGGCGGCGACCACGTGAGGACTGGGATGAGGTGGAGAGCCCGTGTGCCCCCCCGAGCGGCGGCGGCGTCTGGGTCCTGGGAGAGAGAGATAGGAGGGACAAATCATGAATGTCGATTAGGGTTAGGAAACATTTTTGTCGGGTTAGAGCTGGTCTAGTGGGCTTGGCAGCATTTGGGCCTAATTTTACACGGACACGTTCAAAATAGCAAAATTTTAGTATTTATAATATAATATTTAAATTTGATTAGAAAATTTTATAAATTGACATGACAACATACTTGTATTTTAGATCTCTAAAATTTTGCAAAATACTCAAAAGACGTGATCAGTATTCGTGCCTATATTAGAAATCTGTTTGTTTGTTTAAAATGTATATGAAATTAGTTGTGTACCAAGGGCTATGACTACCACTACCGTTTTTTACTTCAACAAAATATGGAGCACATTTGTAAGACCACCGATTAGGATTCTGCATAATAGAAAGATGGATTGAGAGGCATGGCACTATTTATACCTGAACCAGTATAAAAGTCGCTCTCATCACATGCACCAACCGCTAAATTCCGTTAGATTCGACGAAACCCGAACAAACAACTATGCCGGGTACCCCCGTGACAGGCTATCGGTGATAAAACATCGACAAAGTGGTCCAAGTGACTAGAGGCAACAACAAGATGCCTTGTTACAATGTATAGGCATAGTTACTATATGGAGATCTAAAATGACTAGGTGAGCAAATGGTTATCTCAGTTTAACTTACTCGATGATTTTTTACTAAACTTAGAGCAATGTGAGTCAAAAGGACTTGCTCCTCATTGACCTACTAAAGTATCGTTTATCCATAAGTCATTGAAGTTTAATGTAAAATAAAGTTGAAGATAGAGATTATGGGTAATTAGTAATCAGTCTCATGTTAGATCCTACAAATTTATATCATCATATTCATGACACTTGTATCTAGTCCCATTGATAAAGTCCATCGCTTGATTTGTGGTTGATCTGGTGTAGTGTGCTATATGATTTCTCTAACTTGAGAGTTATATTTGATTTTTTTTACAGAGAATTGTATTTGATTGTATGTTACAGGGTTTCTTAATCTGAGAATTGTATTTGATTTATGGTGGGGAAACCATATTTGTCATAGGGGTTAGGAAGCACGGATAGAAGAGGTAGCCGACGAAGCGCTTTAAAATAGAACAGAGCATGGCTTGCGGCTGTGCGGGATAAGAAGAAAAGCAGAGGTGTAGAGCTAGTGGGCTGGGTAGTTGGGTCAGAATAGAATGGGCCAGACTAAAATTACGGTAAAAATTTTGACTCTTTATTATTATTATTATTATTATTATTATTATTATTGGGTAATAGATATTATTAGGTAATAGATAGATAATAGATAATAGATTTTCTTTTAAGTTGAAAATACAGTGATGGGCGGCGATTGTTTAGTTCGAGCTGCTAGGCGCCAGATGAAATTTTCAAGGACCCATACCTGCGCGCCGTGACTAAATTCGCGAGATGAAATTTTCTAAGGAACCCGCCAACCAGAACTCGTCCAGCGCTGCCTCTCCACGGCGGCCAGCCAAAACTCGCCCCCTTTTCTCAAAGTTCCGCTCGACCACACCCAGCCGCCGCCACCTGAATCCCACCAATGCAACTGTCCCAGGCTCCCAATCCGCCCCCACCCAATCTAGAAGCTGCACGGAGGAACTGCACGAAGAGGAGCAGAGCAGATGTGCCTCGAGAAGCTAGGGATGAGCAGCATCAGCATGGTGGTGTCGCGGAACGGCGGAAATCAGCCGTGAGTGCCTCGACATCGCCTTCAGCACACTGGGCAACGACTGAACGACATCACCTTCAGCATGGTGGGGAGCAGACTGCTGCGCGCTGCCGGTCGAGGTTTCCCATGCCCGCGGAGCATGGGAGAGGCGGCGGCGGTCGTCAGAGCTCCACCGCACGATACGCGAGGGAGATGGATTTTTCGTGGCAGCTTGGGGGCTCCATGTTGCGGCCACCATCTCACTCCAGATCGAGCTACTTAGGTAATCAATTGACCCCCTCCATCTTTTGTCATAGATTCATGTGTTGCAGTTTTTTTTCTCACCATAGAATAGATTTTTTTTTTTGTTTCTCAAAAATGGTAAGGATACTGCCAGTGTTCTAATTATTTGTCATATTTGCATTCACCTATGGCTGTTAATATAAGGATCATATATGTTGTTATTCTGTTTAGTATCTAAAAACTGAAAAGAAGGAAGGCATACGAGTATTCTAGCTATATGTGAACATGCTCAAGTTATGTCTAATCTTAAATGAGTGGTTTCATATTTAGAGTTTCAGACTGCACTACTGTTTTTCCCTTTGTTTTCAGTTTGTAGTAGTGCCATAATCAGGGAACATAACCATGTTTATTAGGTGTGCAGTTTCTCTTGTAAAGTAGCATCTGCAAGTGCAACAATGTGCACTGATCTGAAGTATATTCAGGCTATTGCTGATCTAAAGTAATACGTTTGAAATGAATTAGCCCCTTATTTAGTCTAGTTTGATAATATTCAACTATCAACTTTTTTTTATACAGAATTGTATGCTGATATTTTCACTGATAAGTGCATCCCTAAAATAGAGTTGTGCTATATGATTTGCAGTTTTCTTTTTCTCACCACATATATGATGAAACCAACCGAGCGCTTTTTTATTAATTTCTCTGCAGTTTTGTTCTCACCACAGAAAAATAATATTTTTTGTTTCTAAAAAATGCTAAGGATGCTGCCAGTGTTCTTATCTGTCAACGATTTTTTGTAGGGATAAATGAGCCAAGGATCTAGCAGCATGTTGTTCTGGGAAGCAGAGCAAAGGCTCTGGCAAAGTCATTTTCAGATAGGAGCAGCAGCTTTTCGACAATGTAAGCAGATGAGCTCCCTACTGTTGCTATTCAGTTCACTAGCAGCAGTAAGCAATTAATGAATGTGTTTAGTTTTTCCCTTAGTTTTCCCCTAAATGAATTGTTATTGTGTATAGTGTTGCTAAATGTAATCCTGGTTCAGCCTCATTTTGATTTTTCCTTTTATGTTACAACTGAATATACTCATGATGAAGCACTAATTTTGGTGTCTTCTACCTACATTAGATGACTCATCATGTATTCAAGTACTCAATCATATTGGAGAGAAGCCCTTTCATTATTGTTTGTTTAGGTACTTACTATAATTCTATTATGGATGGCATGAGATTGGTCAATGCAGTCCCACTGAATGGTTGAATCACACACAAAAAATGTGGGCTCTGCATTCGTTGCCTTGCTCTGTTCTGTCAGTGACCAATCTGAATTGAGGAAGGAGACCTGTATATGCTAGTTAAAACTTAGAAGAGTGGAAACTGGAAATAAATAGGCATGTGCACTCTTGAGATTTACAAAATTTGCTTGTATTTGTAGGATGCAGTGTAGGCGAGGTCGGTTTACATCTTCATAACCAAAGCCTGAGCAAATAGCAGAATTAGAAACTGCATATGGCTCCCTGAATTGGGGATTACTATAAAGCTGACCTCCATTGGTTGCTGAGTAAGTTTGTGCCCACCAGTACATATTGTTTGTGGATTGACTGTTCAAATTTTGGCAGCATACTATCAAATGCCTATCCTCAAGAATCTGCTATGCTACTATGTATCAAATATATTAATGTCCTTATGCCATCTCTTCAAGTTACACATGATCACCTGGATTTGCAATTTACTTGTCTGGTACTGTTTTTAAATACCAAAATATTGATGTGGCAATTCATCCATGAAGGTCTAGAATTGTCACATGTATTTGGTTTGGGTTGGGCTAACTAGGTGAAGATTTAGAACCATCATGGATTGCGTTAACCGATGACTTCACACAAGTTAATCCATGATGCTCAACTATATGTTTTAGGCTCTTGCAATGTAAAACACTCTCGATGCATATTGATCATTTGTTGCATCAAATCACTACTAAAACAATGCAATAGCAATCACCTATTGCATCAGAGTTAGCACTATCAGTTTGATGCAATAATGCTTCTTACTTGCATCCATATCCTTAACCAGTGCAATAACGCTTACGTATTGCATCCAAAATCGATACTAACACATCAAAAATTGTCCGATGCAATAATTTTCACTTATTGCATCCCTTGTATAAAATTGGTGCGATAGATCATACCTATTGCATCGACATGAATTACTATCGAATCCAACTACTTCTCGATGCAATAATGACCACTTATTGCATCAGATTTTAAAAATTGATGTAATAGGGGCCACCTATTGCATCAAATTTGCAATTGATGCAAGGCAGAGCGATGCGATAGGGTCAAAATTTAGTAGTGTAAGCATTATTCTTTTGTCTTATCATTTGAGCCAACCAAAGTAGAAGATGCCTTGATAGATGTTGATTGGGTAAATGCTATGCATGAAGAACTAAACAACTTCACTAGGAACCAAGTTTGGAAATTGGTAGAAAGACCAAAACATCATAATGTGATTGGCACCAAGTGGGTGTTTAGAAACAAGCAAGATCAAGATGGCATAGTAGTGAGGAACAAAGCAAGATTGGTTGCACAAGGTTACACTCAAATAGAGGGTCTTTGTAACAGAACCGACCAAATTATAAGAGCACAAGCACAAAAATAGTCACCAAAGTAATTAATTTCGCTCTTGAGCCCATATAATCGCGGTAGTCCGGAAATCTCGAAAGATTTCAAACCAACAATCATACAAACCAAGATCGAACGTAATCTAACATAACTTACCATTCCTTAAATCAGAGTTCATAAATAAGTTCGCAAGTAGCAGCACAAACCAAAGTACTTAGTTATTACAACACAAGTTTAGCAGTAGCAAAACCAACATAGTTTTGAAACCATCAGAGTACGCCCACACTTAGTTCAAATACATGCCAGGTTCATAGTTCATCCCACAAAAGCACATGATAAGATAGTAGAGTTGATCTTTGCCCGAGATCTAGTCATCATCCCCAGTGGGGTGAAGACACACCTTGCAAAAGCCATTATAAATGATATCATCTGCAACAAGATGGAATAAACCTTGAGTATGACAATGTATTCAGCTAGACTTACCCATCAAAAACTAAAAATAAATGACACCAAGGATCATGCTAGGCTTACTTTGGTGGAGCTGGCTTGACTCATTTTTGCATAAAAGCATATGTAGCATTAGAGGAACATTTTATTATACTCGCAGCAGCTTAATTCATTTTTAACCTTTCATCTAAGTGAGCACCTGTACTAAATAATCACTTAATTATAACAAGCATTAATAACCATATCCAGTTTAGTACAACTTTCATCATGATAATTATCAACATTAGAACCACCATTATTTAGTGAATTCTACGATGCCAGGCAAGGTCAAGTTCTCACTATCCGGGAGAGACGGCAATTCGAATCGATTCTAACTGAGCTCAGGGGGTATTCCCAGCACACACCCAGACAGACCTAGCTAGGGTCGTCTTAGGTTACCCTTGGTACAACTCAGGCGCGGGCCCGGTTCTCGCGTCGACAAAACCAGAAAGATGGTAGCCAGGATGTTCAAGCCAAGCTAACACAAGGACGACGCCAGGATCAGTTAGGCATGCTTGCCCTTGGTCTAGTATGCTGCTTCCCGCGAATTGCCCAACCGTCCCCCGTGTTCCCGTCTTGAATTGAGCTACTCGGATTCACGGCCGTGGCACAAAGGCCCAACCAAATATGTGTTGGGCTGCATTCAACATGACCAAGAGTGAAACAACACGACCAGTCCTTAATCGACTCAGATAGGGTCCACTGTCCCTGCCAGGTCTTCTTTTAATTTATCACATAGTTCATTTCCACGATAGCACATATAGCTAACCGTGACTAGAGAAGTAACCACCTATAGCTCGCGGATGACAGGAAATCACCCGACTTCTACCGGTCTAAGCATGGCTAAGCATTTACATTGATCCTAACCTAAGACATAGGATTCAAGGTATAATATATGCACTGGACAAGGATAGGATAAAATGCAGCAAGTATCTCCAATCAACACCTATACGTAATGCAATAAACAACATAAAGAACTCAATTGCATTTTATAAAAAGTGGAAGACTTAGAATGCTCCGGGGCTTGCCTTTCACGAAGGTGGATGGCTCGTGGTTAGGGCACTTAGTTAACTCTTCTTTGATGGAGTTGCTTTCGTCGGCTGGTTCCTCCTGCCTCTCCTCCGTCGGGTACTCCTAGTCCAGGTTCCCGAACTCCAGCAGCGTCACCCCCTTCGGTGAACCAATTGAATGCAATGCATATTGAGCATAACGAATGCAAGTGATGATCATGCATGGGAATGAATATTAGCAGCAACAACACTAAACCCTCCATCTAGGGTGATGACTCTATTCAAATCACTTTAATTTACAGAGTAGGTGCATATCTCCTCTCTAAAGAAACTCAAGTACTCACCAAGCAAGTCAAGGTACAACTTTTCATCATCAGTTAAAGAATTACAACTTGCACCTAAACAACTTATATGAATTAGCAAGACATCTACAAGGTATAGCTTCACACACAAGGACAAGCAATCATTTGTAAAGCAATACAGCATTTCTGACCTACAAACAGTAACTGAAAGAAACAATTGTAACTTGAGTTCTATAACTCCAAATGACATGTAAGAAGACATTCTGGAAAGCTTATGAAATTGTCTACAACTTCTATTTAGATATCATGAGCAGATTCAGCCACTAACAAAGTCAAATAAACAAGTTTTCCAGATCTATCCAGAAATTCCAGAGAAGGGCACTTTCTGGAAGTTAACAAGATATAGCTATAACTCATAAACTACTCAACCAAATGCTCTCAACTTTTAACAGCAACTAGATAATGAAATTATCTACCAACTTGCTGTTGACCCTAAAGTCAGAAAACATCATCTAAAGCATGCAAAACCAAAAGTACTACAAACTGTCCAGAAAAGCTTAATTTGTAGAATTAATTATTGACTCATGTTCAAACTTGCAAAATAAGCTCATCCAACTTAACCAACAGTTAAAACATGATTAATTATTAACATAAAACCAAACAATCCACCATAAAACATTTATCCAAATACCTTTTCCATTTAACTTAGATATTTAAGGGCACAAATGAGCACATAGTAGAAGTACCCAGAAAAATCTACAAACATTACAGTGGACTACACATAGCTCACATAGACCACAGTTCAAATATCATATTAAAATTCTAAGTACAACTCCCTGTAGCAAAAGAACAAGCTACACAAGCTTAAAGGAGGATAATTCACAAATCTATTTGAAAAGTATCAAACAACAGATTTCATGATTTTCTTATCAAACTCACATTGGTCCTTTTTTATAGCTTTTCCGTTATGTACCTGCAGAAATAAGGATTCACCAAAACTCGTGGAACTCTGTCAGTGTAAACCTTAAGTCTATGTTGGTGATCACAAATATGTCTCTTCCGAGAGTTAATTGACGGGTAAATTTGGTCATTAACGACCGTCCACCTCCCTATAAAAAAGAAAAGAAGAAAAGAAGAAAAAAGAGAAAAAAGAAAGAATAAAGATAGCTCATGTTTTTCTATGAAAGTTTTAAAGTTCCTATAGAGAGATTTATTCCTAAAGAGCAAAGGTAGAATTAGGATTAGTCACCATATATACACCTATCCACTGTATTCCACACACATGCATATCTTGGTTTGAATGTATGACTTGACTCTCAATGGATCCATTGTTTGACTTTACAATATATGCATTGCAAATATGTTCACCCTTGTTTTAATGCCACTCCTACGAACTCCAATCCTTAGTTGTAGGAAGGCATTGAAAGCCCTAGTTTGGTTTTGGATAATTGATGAAACATTTGGACTAATCCTTATGGCTAAGTGTATGTAGCAAAAGAAATGATAGTCCATACCAAGTGAAGGAGACTCGGAGAACATCATGGTGATTGTGGTCAATACCAAGGGATGGTGATCAAGTGCTCCAACTTGGAATACAAGAAAGAGAAAAATAAAATGAGCTCAAGGCAAAGGTATACTTGATAGGGCCATTTTGTTTTGGCACTCAAGACACCATAGAGGATGTGAGTGTATTTAGGATAGATAGCCGTACTATTAAGAGGGGTGATCTTAATGCAAAAGTGGTTGTCAAGTGCCACTAGGTGTTCTTATTCCATGCATATGCATTAGGACCTAGTGAGAGCTAACTAAACCCTTGGAAAATGATTTGAAAATGCTAACACGCTTGCACATGTGGTGAGACACTTTGGTGTTGGCACTTGAGGTGTAAACCCCTCCCGCCGAGCTTGCTCGGCGGGACGGCGATTTTTTGGAGAGACACATGCACTTACAGGGGCATCGGACGCTGGGTCCCAAGGCGTCGGATGCGTCCGATGACCCTGTGTAAGTTGGCGTTGCACAGAGTGTGCATCGGTGCGTTCGACGTTTATTCTTCGGCGCGTCCAGTGCAACGCAAAACTTGTCAGAGCACGAGCGGCATGTTCATCTGATGCTGGGGCGTCCAATGCCGTCCCATCGAACGCGTCCGATGGATGTATGCACAATTTGGGAGCTCTCTGTGTTGCATCAGGTGGCTCGGCCTAACGTCCGGTGGAGTTCATCGGATGCATGCTTGTTTGCACGTTTTTTGAAGTCATCGGATGCGTCCGGTAAGGGGCGTCTGCGCGTCCGTTGCTATGACAGCAGCTAGCCATTTGTGCGGGCAACGGTTGATTTGAATCGTGGACACGTGGTGTCGCACGAATGCTCGGGGGAGAGCATCAGACGCGTCCGATGCATTGCATCTGAGCGTCCGATGCCCCCGAGTTGGGCTAAATTTGTGAGATAATGGTTGGGACCTATTGGGGTCCTTATAAATAGATGTTGGCCGGCTCTAGCTTACTCTCTTGGACATTTTGATTGGTGATACATCCTTGTGAGCTAAAGCACACCTCTTCCACTCATTCTTTTGCTTGATTGTGCATCCATTGTGAGATTAGGTGTGATCTTAGTGCATTTGCTTAGAGTTTGAGCATCTAGTGGCACTAGAGATCGTTGAACAGCGGGATTGCCTATTACTCTTGGTGGTTGCCACCACCTAGACGGCTTGGAGCTGCGGTGGAGGTCCGGCACGTGTTGGTGATTGTTCGTGGCCAGCTCCCGTTGATTTGTGAGGGGTTCTTGCGCCTATTCCCCACGGGAGATTCATGAAAGGTGACTCTAGTAAATTGCTCATGTCATTGAGTTACCTCACTTGTGGGTAGTTGCTAGCAACACCCATGGATGGTTTGGTATTGGAGGCCTATTAGCGCGCGCAACACCGAGTGGTGGTCGACACAACGGGGAGTAGCGTGCCAGCAAGCACATGAAACTCGGGAGAAAAATCATTGTGTCATATTGTCTCCCTTGGTATTCTTGGTGTTCATATTGTGATTGACATATTCATCTCTTGCCCGACATCGGTAACAATCACCCTATCTCTTGTATTACATTGTTTCATTCTTGTTCTAGTGTTAGCATTAGTGTAGTATAGCTCTCTAGCTTGATCACCTAGGAGTAGACTAGCAACGTACTTAGCCCTTGTGTGATAAGTAGACATCATAAGCTCACTAGAATTGTCAATAGGTGGCTTGCCCAATAAGTAGAGCTAGAGCAAACCGCATTTATGCCAATTGTTGTACTAACCATTTGCTCTAGTGTATTTTTAGATTTTTAATTAGGCTATTCACCCCCCTCTAGCCATTTAGGACCTTTCAAGTGGTATCGAAGCCATGGTCACCGTTTGATTCAAGGCTTAACAACCTTCGGTGCAAAATATGGCTCAAGTTGTGTTCAATCATGTTGGGGGCAAACCACCGTTCTTTGATGGCACATCTTTTACATATTGAAAGAGAAAGATGAAGATGTACCTTGGTTTAATCAATGACAAGGTGTGGGATGTGACCGATAAGGAGTTTGTTATTCTTGATCCCGCCGATCCAACTCCAAGAGAAGCTGAATTGAAGCAATGCAATACAATGGCTCTCAACACCATCTATAATACCATTGATTCCAAGGTGTTTGAGCAAATCAAGGATCTTGATTATGCATTTGAGGTGTGGAAGAGATTGGAGGAAACATATGAGGGCACTTCAATGGTAAAGATTGCCAAATTGTACATGCTCAAGGATAAGCTCACCAACTTCAAGATGAAGGATGATGAATCAATACTAGAGATGTTCTATAGATTGCAAGTCATCATCAATGATCTAAAGGGTTTGGGTGAAAATGTTAGCACTGAAGACTTCTCTCGCTGATTCTTGAGTTGCTTGCCAAAGAGGTTCAAGAAATTGAGAATCATCATCTTTAGTGAAGGGATAAAGACAAAAACACTAAATGAGATTCTTGGTGAAGTAATAATCGAGGATCAATACAATGATAAGGACAAGGAAGAGGATGCCAAGGAGGAGAAGAAGAAAGAGAAGAGTGTGGCATTCAAGGCCACATCATCATCAAAGGACAAGGGCAAGAAGAAAAAGAATAGCTCAAGTGATGATGAAGATCAAGCCTCCTATGAAGATGATGAAGAAGAACTAGCTCTTCTTGTGCGCAAGTTTGGCAAATTTATGAAGAAGAAGGGTTATCATGCAAGAAAGAGGAAGGACAACTACAAGAACAAGGACTATGTGAGAAGATGCTACAAGTGCAAGAGTTTGTATCACATTCTTGAGGATTGTCCATACAATAGTGACAATGATGATGATGACAAAAAGAAGAAGAACAAGAAGGACAAGAAGGAAAAGAAAGACAAGAAAGTCACTTTCAAGAAGATGGGCAACTCCTATATGGCCACTTGGGATAGTGATGCTTCCTCAAGTGATGGAGATGATAGTGATGATGATAAGAAGAGCAAGAAGAAGGGGCATGCAAGCATTGCCATCTCCAACAAGCCTTCGGTTTTTGATCATCCATCATGCTTCATGGCTAAGTCCAATAAGGTACATTCCGAAAGTGAAGATAAGGAGAGTGATAGTGATTCCAATGATGAGGGGCACTCAAGGGAGGACCTCATGGAGATGCTAGAAGCGGTTCATTCTCTCATGAACAAGAAGAGAGGAATTCAAGGAATTGCGCAAGAAGCTTAGGCTTGTTGAGCAATCCTTTGATGAGCTTCATAGCTCTCATGAGAGGCTAAGGAAGCCCATAAGAAACTAGAGAATTCTCACTCCTTTCTTCTTGCTCAAGAGAAGAAGGAACTGCTCCCCACATCTAATATCAGGCTCACATGTGACATATTGAATGAATCATTCTTTGAACCTATTATTGTCACTAACTCTTCATGTAGCACCTCCACATCCATTCCTACTACTAGTGACGGTTTCACTTGTGATGCCTCAGTTATGGTAGAGAATGAGACCTTGAGAAAGGAGGTTGATGAGCTCATTCACGCCTTAGGTAAAGCCTATGGTGCTAAGGCCCTCTTGCTTAAGTGCTTGGGTAGCCAACGCTTTTCTCTTAACAAAGAGGGATTGGGCTACACCCCCAAGAAAGGCAAGGCGGCCTTTGCAACTCAAAAGCCTAGCTTTATGAAGAGCAATGGTCGGTATGGCTATAGATGCAAGCAAAGTGGGGACCTAGAGCACACTTGCAATAAAATGAACAATAACAAGAAAAATGCTAATGTCCATTCCATTTGTTTTGATTCTTGTTATTTGCTTACCAAGGGTGAGAAAGGTGTGCAAGCTAAGTTCGTTGGTACACCAATTGTGGGCTCAAAGAAGAAAGCCATTTGGGTACCAAAGAGCCTAGTCACTAACCTACAAGGACCCAAGCAAGTGTGGGTACCTAAGAAATATTGATTTATCTTGTAGGTAAATTATAAAGCCGGAGGAAGGCATTGGGTTCTTGATAGTGGGTGCACTCAACACATGATCGGTGATTCAAGGATGTTCAATTCATTCAATGATAGTGGCAAGGATAGATTTGATAGTATCACATTTGGAGACAATGGCAAACACAAAGTTAAAGGGCTTGGTAAGATTGCAATATCCAATGATTTGAGCATTTCCAATGTGTTATTAGTAGAGAGTTTGAACTTCAACTTGCTACCTGTGGCACAATTGTGTGATCTTGGTTTCAAGTGCATATTTGGGGTTAATGATGTTGGAATTGTTAGTGTTGATGGATCAATTTTGATATTCAAGGGCTTTAGATATGAGAATCTATATTTGGTTGATTTCAATGCTAGTGAGACTCAATTTTCAACATGTTTGTTCACAAAGTCAAGTATGGGTTGGCTATGGCATAAAAGACTTGGTCATATTGGCATGAAACAATTAAATAGGTTGATCAAGTATGACTTAGTTAGAGGCTTGAAAGATGTTGTGTTTGAGAAAGATAGATTATGTAGCTCTTGTCAAGCCGGCAAACAAGTTCGAAACACTCATCCTAAGAAGAGCATTATGAGCACTAGCAAACCATTTGAGTTGTTGCACATGGACTTATTTAATTTGGACCAACAACATACACTAGTATTGGTGGCAACAAGTATGGCTTTGTAATTGTGGATGACCATACTAGATACACATGGGTCTTCTTTTTAATTGATAAAAGTGATGTGTACGATATATTCAAGTCTTTTGTCAAGAGAGTACACAATGAGTTTAAAACAACCATCAAGAAAGTTAGAAGTGACAATGGAAGTTAGTTTAGAAACACAAGAGTTGATGAGCTATGTGATGACTTTGGAATTAAACATCAATTCTCGGCCAAGTACACTCCACAATCAAATGGCCTTGTTGAGAGGAAGAATAGAACACTCATTGATATGGTAAGGTCTATGCTTAGTGAGTACAATGTGAGTCAATCTTTTTGGGCCGAAGCTATCAACACGGCTTGCTACTCTAGCAACCGACTATATTGTCACCCAATGATAGAGAAGACACCATATGAGCTATTGAATGGAAGAAAGCCCAACATTGCATACTTTCGGGTCTTTGGTTGCAAATGCTATATTTTGAAGGTGTGACGAAGGATTCTTACTTGGCTACTCCACATCAAGCAAGGCATATAGAGTTTGGAACTTGGCTAGTGGTACTTTTGAAGAGGTTCGTGATGTTGAATTTGATGAAACCAAGGGTTCCCAAGATGAAGATGAGAATCTTGATGATGTGAGAGGCACTCAATTGTCAAATGCAATGAAGAATATGGATATTGGTGATATTAGGCCAAGAGAAGTTGTTGATGTTAAAGATAACAAAGATCAAGTGTTCACTTCTCCAATTGTGCAAGCTAGTGGTTCCAATGATCAATCTCAAGCTAGTGGTGCTCAAGTGCAAGATCAACAAGGAGCTAGTACATCATCTCAACCAAATGATCAACTAAGCTCAAACAATCAAATGCAAGTGCTCCAACCAACTAATATTGCACGCGATCATCCATTGGATCAAATAGTTGGTGATATTTATAGTGGTGCACAAATAAGATCAAAATTGGCTTCATTTTATGAGCATTATTCTTTTGTCTTATCATTTGAGCCAACCAAAGTAGAAGATGCCTTGATAGATGTTGATTGGGTAAATGCTATGCATGAAGAACTAAACAACTTCGCTAGGAACCAAGTTTGGGAATTGGTAGAAAGACCAAAACATCATAATGTGATTTGTACCAAGTGGGTGTTTAGAAACAAGCAAGATCAAGATGGCATAGTAGTGAGGAACAAAGCAAGATTGGTTGCACAAGGTTACACTCAAATAGAGGGTCTTTGTAACAGAACCGACCAAATTATAAGAGCACAAGCGCAGAAACAATCACCAAAGTAATTAATTTCGCTCTTGAGCCCATATAATCCCGGTAGTCCAGAAATCTTGAAAGATTTCAAACCAACAATCATACAAACCAAGATCGAACGCAATCTAACATAACTTACCATTCGTTACATCAGAGTTCATAAATAAGTTCGCAAGTAGCAGCACAAACCAAAGTACTTAGTTATTACAACACAAGTTTAGCAGTAGCAAAGGCAACATAGTTTTGAAACTATCAGAGTACGCCCACACTTAGTTCAAATACATACCAGGTTCGTAGTTCATCCCACAAAAGCACATGATAAGATAGTAGAGTTGATCTTTGCCCGAGGTCTAGTCATCATCCCCAGCGGGGTGAAGACACACCTTGCAGAAGCCATTATAAAGGATATCATCTGCAACAAGAGGGAATAAACCTTGAGTACAAGAATATACTCAGCTAGACTTACCCGTCAAAAACCAAAAATAAATGACACCAAAGATCATGCTAGGCTTACTTTGGTGGAGCTGGCTTGACTTATTTTTGCATAAAAGCATATGTAGCATTAGAGGAACATTTTATTATACTAGCAGCAGCTTAATTCATTTTTAACCTTTCATCTAAGTGAGCACATGTACTAAACAATCACTTAATTATAACAAGCATTAATAACCATATCCAGTTTAGTACAGCTTTCATCATGATAATTATCAACATTAGAACCACCATTATTTAGTGAATTCTATGATGCCAGGCAAGGTCAAGTTCTCACTATCCGGGAGGGACGGCGATTCGAATCGATTCCAACTGAGCTCAGGGTATTTCCAACACATAACCAGACAGACCTAGCCAGGGTCGTCTTAGGTTACCCTTGGTACAACTCAGGCGCGGGCCCAATTCTCGCGTCGACAAAACTGGAAAGACGGTAGCCAGGATGTTCAAGCCATGCTAACCCAAGGACGACGCCAGGATCAGTTTGGCATGCTTGCCCTTGGTCTAGTATGCCGCTTCCCATGAATTGCCTAACCGCCCCCCGTGTTTCCGTCTTGAATTGAGCTACTCGGCTTCGCGGTCATGGCACAAAGGCCCGGCCAACTATGTGTTGGGCTGCGTTCAACATGACCAAGAGTGAAACAATGCGACCAGTCCTTAATCGACTCAGATAGGGTCCACTGTCCCTGCCCGGTCTTCTTTTAATTTATCACATGGTTCATTTCCACGATAGCACATATAGCCAACCGTGACCAGAGAAGTAACCACCTATAGCTCGCGGATGACAGGAAATCACCCGACTTCTACTGGTCTAAGCATGGCTAAGCATTTTCATCGATCCTAACTTAAGACATAGGATTCAAGGTATAATATATATACTCGACAAGGTAGGATAAAATGCAGCAAGTATCTCCAATCAACACCTATACGTAATGCAATAAACAACATAAAGAACTCAATTGCATTTTATAAAAAGTGGGAGACTTAGAATGCTCCGGCGCTTGCCTTTCACGAAGGTGGATGGCTCGTGGTTAGGGCACTCAGTTAACTCTTCTTCGACGGAGTCGCTTTCATCGGCTGGTTCCTCCTGCCTCTCCTCCGTCGGGTACTCCTGGTCCAGGCTCCCGAACTCCAGCAGCGTCACCCCCTTCGGTGAACCTATTGAATGCAATGCATAATGACCATAACGAATGCAATTGATGATCATGCATAAGAATGAATATTAGCAGCAACAACACTAAACCCTCCACCTAGGGTGATGACTCTATTCAAATCACTTTAATTTACAGAGTAGGTGCATATCTCCTCTCTAAAGAAACTTAAGTACTCACCAAGCAAGTCAAGGTACAACTTTTCATCATCAGTTAAAGAATTACAACCTGCACCTAATCAACTTATATGAATTAGCAAGACATCTACAAGGTATAGCTTCACACACAAGGACAAGCAGTCATTTGTAAAGCAATTCAGCATTTCTGACCTACAAAAAGCAGCTAAAAGAAACAATTGTAACTTGAGTTCTGTAACTCCAAATGACATGTAAGTAGACATTCTGGAAAGCTTATGAAATTATCTACAACTTCTATTTAGACATCACAATCAGATTCAGACACTAACAAAGTCGAATAAACAAGTTTTCCAGATCTGTCCAGAAATTCCAGAGAAGGGCACTTTCTGGAAGTTAAAAAGATATAGCTATAACTCATAAACTACTCAACCAAATGCTCTCAAACTTTAATAGCAACTAGATAATGAAATTATCTACCAACTTGCTATTGACCCTAAAGTCAGAAAACATCATCTAAAGCATGAAAAACCAAAAGTACTACAAACTATCCAGAAAAGCTTAATTTGGAGAATTAATTATTTACTCATGTTCAAACTTGCAAAATAAGCTCACCCAACTTAACCAACAGATAAAGCATGATTAATTATTAACATAAAACCTAACAATCCACCATAAAGCATTTATCCAAATACATTTTCCATTTAATATAGATATTTAAGGGCACAAATGAGCACATAGTAGAAGTACCCAGAAAAATCTACAAACATTACAGTGGACTATGCATAGCTCACATAGACCACAGTTCAAATATCATATTAAAATTCTAAGTACAACTCCCTGAGCAAAAGAACAAGCTACACAAGCTTAAAGGAGGATAATTCACAAATCTATTTGAAAAGTATCAAACTACAGATTTCATGATTTTCTTATCATCCTCACATCACAACTATACTGTGTACCAAATTTCACCTCAATAGCATGTGTATAGAAAACATGATAAATAGCTCACCAATCAAGGCATTTAAACAACTTACTTAGCAAACTGCCATCCAAAACAGGATTATATGCCAACCAATATTTTTCCTAGACAGAGCATGTCAAGACAAAGCTAACCCAACTGGATTCAGATTTTTAGCATCATCCATTAATTAGTTATGGATTAAACCATTTTCCAAGGCATTAACAAAAATAAATACACCAAGCAAAATTTATTGCAGAACATAGCAAGTTTCATATTTTTATTACAAACTAGACACTCAGAGGAATCTAAAAAAATTGGAACCACTACATTTGGACTTTATTTGCTCAAGATATGAATTTATGAACATATAAGCATTTTTTGGAAAAATAAAATGAAAACCTAATTCTAAACCGACTGACACCCGGGCCCCAGGGGTCAACGGCCCCACCTGTCGACCAGAGAGAGATAGGGGACGGCGGCGCCGATTTTGACCGCCGAATTCACGCCGGCGGTGAGGTCTCCGGCGAGACCAACACCACCGTCGTGCTCCCCTTGACCTAGCGCATTGATAAAGGTAGGTGGTGGGGGCTAAGGTTGGCCAGAGCATGGCCGGTGGCGAGCGACGCGGCTCGGTGGCACTGCGCAGCGGCGCCATTGCCGTCTCCGGCAATGTCGAGCTCGCCGGAGCTTGGGATAGCTACAGGTGACCTAGGGCAAGGCTACGGTTACGGATTGGAACCGGCGGTGAGCCACAGGGGGCTTGACTGCGTGCATGGCACGGCGGCGGTGAGAGCGCGGCGGCGACGTGCTTCGTTCCGGCGTGTAGATGCCCTATTCGGTGAAACCAGTTAGGGTTTCACCCTCTACGCACCATGGCGAACCTTGTACACGAGACAGGAGAGGGAGAGAGAGTCAGAGTAGAGCTAGCCGCAGCGAGCTTGGAGCTCGGCGGCGCTCCGGCCATGGCGGCCACGGCGGAATGGCGCAATGCACTCTCACCTGAGAACGGCTCGGCTTGCTAGCGGTGTCAGGTGGAAGAGGACATCATGGCCGAACTTTGGGCGCGTTTTGGACGGCGGTGGTGTGGTGGCTGCGGCGCTGCACGGCGGCGAAGCTCACGACGGCGCTGCGTCACCTCTCCCCTTTCTCTCCTTTCTGGCCGAGCGAGAGAAAGGAAGTGAGGGCGAGTGAGGGCGGGGATGACTGAAATCGGCCATTCCTCGCGTCACTAGCCACTAAATCGTGCAGTTTCGGAGAAAATCGTATTACTAAAAATTGTAGCCCTATAGTCGATCTTCAACTTTGTTTAAAGGATGATCCACTGGTTCGGTCCGGTTTGGAAACTACAAGCCACTGAAGAAGGGTAAAAACACACTGAATGCAGTTTAGGACTTAGCCAATTTCAGAGACCCCAAAACAGCACTCTTTTCAGCAGAAATGTGTACTTTTGAGCATCTTGCGCACATTTTCATGGCTTGAGCCTTAAATAAAGTTTGTTCTATATAAAATTCTCTACAACTTTTATTTAGGGCTCACTGCCATGCAAAGTTCCTAGCTTGCACTTTTGAAATAGTCAAACAAATTAGCTTTGAAGGCCTTTTAAAGTCAACTACCATCTAGGAGCATAATTTGGCAAAGTGATTAACACCAACAATGTTCCATGAGATGTCCTAAGCATAGTTAAGCTACTGTAGAACACTTTTGGCAACATTACATGTCATAAGCACAAGAAGCATGAAATGACCACAACATGACTTTTAACATGGAAATTGCATAATGACTTGTCATGCATATGCATATATGAGATGAGGATTGTTGGCATTTTTAACATCACTTTAAGTTAAGTTGTCATCCCTAACATGATGCCAAAAACCAAGGATAAAAATAATCTACACGCAATGACTCTAAATAGAATATATCCGCAAGCCGCACGATAATTCTCCCGTTGTAGCATTTCACCCGGAGGAAGTATTCCGAGTATCGTTGATTTATTTTTATGCCAAAAGGATAAAGCAAAGATTCTACTTATTAGGAGTAATGAACTTACAAGGACCAAGAATAATAAATGCTTAAACCCCATCATAACCTATTACAAAATGCCTTAGCAATAACTAGTCAACAATAACGATAAATAATAAATGAGTAATTGAGATACATAGTATTCCAGAGCTAGAATATAGAGACTCTCTAATGTAGTAAAGCAATCTAGAGATTCAGTTAGAAATAAAGAAACCTATGTAATTGCTAATATAAAGTCTACAGCCTACGATGCTACACATTTTCATCTATAGTGCAATAAAATCGAAGACATCATAAGGAGCATCAACTAATGAGGATATTGAGACACAAAGGTCACCTCCTTCGCGACCATGCTCGGCTAGTCCTACGTACGGGGGGTGGACTACAGAGGAACCAACGCAGCTGTCACCTGCGCGGACTACCACACGACCCGACACATCAGGGTGCCTCCGTAGGTACACAATATATCTAGACACCACGCCTACATAATGCGCACCACCCGACCCACTCGAGTATTGAATCAGCGCTTTACGATCATATAACAATAATCATCATAAACTACATCTATATCGAATGTGCAACTAGAATAAACTAAGAACTGAATAAGTAGCAATATATTAAAATAGAGCAAAGTCATAATGAAATACAAGATAAAATTACCAAATTCTAGAAGACAGATCCGAATCCCGAGCGGAGCGCCCGATCTCTACTTGAATCTTGCTAGACGACTAAACTAAGAACTTGAAGAACTAGAGCTCTACTTCTAATCTCTGGAAACCCTAACTTCTGACTACTCTTGACGAATGAAGCAGGAGGAATCAATTGGTGTGTTGAAGGGGGGTCTACCCCTCCTTTTATAGCCCTAAGTGGAGTGCACGCCCGTAGGATCAAACCGACATAGCCAACGGTGGAGATGAAAACCCTAGGCATCGGGAGGAAGATTCTGGAAGGGGGCGCCGCCGGCAACCCTAGGGCGCCGACCGCCCCATGGTGGGGCCGGCCGGCCCCACCGGTAGCGGCCGCGGGCCCGCTTCTTCGGTGTCTTCGAGTCTTCCCTGAACTATCTGGCGATGTAGTTGCGTCGCGGTTAAGTTTCGTGGTAAATTTGCATTAAAATCCTTCTTTTAACCTTTTCTGGAAAATCACCTGGAAATTTCACAAATCAACAAAACTCGTGGAATTTGTCAGATATAACCTCTATCAATCTATTATTGCATCTTCAAGAGCCATTGTTGACGGTATAAAATTTGGACTTAGTGACCGTCAACAATTACCCCCAAGCTAAGTCTTTGCTAGTCCCTTAGCAAAGTCGACTTGAAATAATACTTCCAGGGTATCTCATGTTATATCAACAAGTACTTTAGTATTGAATTTAAAATTCTTCTCCAGATTATAATTCATTAATCTATCTTTCAAACTTATCCTTGTACCTTTTTTAACTGTGGGGCTTATCAAACTTTTAACTAACTCTTGGGTGATTGAAAGATAGAATAATCAAGCAAGCACTGCATATATTTCATTCTTTGCTTAAGCACTACTCCAGAGGTTTTCTCTTTTTATTTTGAACATGTATGGATTATTATCTTGGAAACCATAGGAGTCTACTAACAAGATTGGAGTGGACTACTCAAGCTATGCATCATGATTGAATGTGCTAGTGATTGAAAACTTTATTTCCAGCTCTTATGCAACATTCTCTCTTCTCTGCTTTTTCGAGAAGTGTGGGCTATCTCCCAAATGGATACTTTTTGTACCCATTTTTCCCTCTCAAAGCGAGTGTCTTTGCACCCATTGTTTTACTCTCTTTCTTTTGATTTGGCTCATACCCTTTTGATATGACATCTTTTTGGGCTCATACTTCTTTGGTATGGCATCTTTTAATTGTTATAACCCACACTCTCTTTTTAGACTTCTAAGAGAGAATTGTTAGAGAGCAAAACTTTTGTGCGTGTGGATCCAATCATGAACACATAACAGAGTAATCTACTCAAATCATATCAGTAGGATAAATTACCGATTGATTAATTAATTCTTTGCAAAATATCCGAGCTTAGCTATCACTTAGAATGAAACATATACTAGCTCAAACCTTTTTATATCATATCTGTCAATTACTTAGACTGAATCACAAGTTTTATGCTACCCACGTATATCGGGTTTCGAATAAATTCTCGGGTAGATAAACTTCATATAATTCAAAGACAGATTTTAATTTCAGATGCTAAGTAATTGCAGATTTTTAATTGCTCTCTCTTCTTTTTTTTATATTAAATATATATATATAAGTAAATCCAGAATTACTCTAATCTAATGAAAAATAAAAATACCGGAAAGTGAATACTGAAAATAAATACTGGAAATAAAAGATAAATATATACGAGGGGTGGATGATGCTCACCTCGCGGGGGGCTCCCCCAAGCTGCATGTTACCGTACTCAATAATGTGGTGGAGGCGGTGGTGGATACCCCAACTAGTCTATTAGGTACTCCACTCCGGTTTGTATGTGCTGCTGTCCATGATGTAACCGCCGAATCGGCTGGTTCCGCCTTGCCGCCATCGCTGCTCGCCGATGAAGCCTGTTGTCAACCTGGTGTTGCCACTGCTCATGTCGGTGCAAGGTCTCATTTGTCACCTGCTGCCCCTACAGGAGGTTAGTAAAAAATGTAGACATAGCAGGATAATCATTAATAGGAGTGCTAAAATGCTGCTCAGGAGGCGGCATGTAATTATTTGTCGGTGGTGCATGGTATGGGTACGGTCCACCAGTGGTGTACTCCGTGTTCCCGCGCACAGAGAATGATGCACGTCCTCTCTGATAATCTTGTCCCCGATCTTCGTGCTCCCGTGTGGGGAATGTTTCCCATCCCGTGGGTCAGAGACGAATCTCCTTGATGATAAGTGGGTTGGTCCTCCCAACCTGAGTGGGTGGACCACGGCTAATGCGGCTCATGATATGCACCTGGTTCATCAAAGTTAGTGTAATGGAAATGAGCTAGTCCCGACGGTGCTGTGTCAATCCCAGTGTACACAGTCCCCCGGTACTCTGGCCGATGCGTCTTGATGGACACCGCCAATGTTAGCGGTCTCTCGAAAAGTAAAAATGTCAACAGAATAAATCCCCAAATCCCCTCAAGTAGGCAGCTCGTACTCATTTGGATAATTTTTATAGATCATGATTATCTTGTTATTTTGGCGTTTCACCATGTGAGCATGAAAGAAAAAGTCATATCCAATAACTCTTCGGGCACCAGTAATAAAAGTGAGTGTAGCATTGGACAATAAATCTAATCCTCGTAGCTAGGCGTGTAATCCAAGATGTGAATGAAATACTGCATTTTCTCATAGGAGGTACGGTTTTCCAAAGAGCTCAACATTAATTTCACAGAGATGCTTTTCTCTTTTTTAATCATGATGTATAATAAATGTAACTCATCCTGTCTAATGGTATTTAATTCCTCTCTAGGAAAGAAAGTAAAAGCTAGCCATTTTAGCATGAATCTCGGTGTTGGGTTATGGACTTCTTCAAGGTATATTTTTGTTTATGTTCCGGTTTCTTAGCAAAGTGATGCTCTCCCAAAAATCATCTTTATTAAAATCTCCAAGAACATCAGCTATATTCACTACGCACCGCTTCGAAAAATCCTAGTGCTAAACTAAAATTTTTCCATGTGAGAGTAAAAGGCTTGTTGAACATTCTAAACCGAACATAATCATCATCAAAGTCTAGGGAGCTAATAAATTCTATGGTGAGTAACTTGCTACCCCGCTTAGTGATTTCCCATGCATCTTCCCATCCAATCATTCTAAAAAAAGCTCAAACTCGAATCCATTCCGGTTTCAACGAGCAAATTGTCATCAAATGTTGGAGTATGAGTAAACTCTTTTGTCTTTACCACATTGAATATTTCTATTTGAGGTCTAAGTGGTAATAAAATTTGATTAAGGTTTGTTAATCGATACCTCTCTTCCTGTGGAGAAGAGGAAGACGGTTGATGTTGCTCGGAGGTGATGGAGGATCAACGCCCATTCCGGAACCGTAAACCGAAGGTACTTGGGATGATGAACGGCTTCGGTGCTGCGGAATGAGAGTGTCCTCTTGATGCTCCTGAAGTGCACCTCCAACTTTTCGATTCATCTTGCCTCAGAATGAAGAACACGAAGAACACGGCAAGAACAACAAGAACATGAAGAACACAAAAGTGATTAGGATTAGAAAATCAAAGAGGAAGAGAAGAGGGAGTCCCGATGATGATCTTGCAAATTGATTTCTCTCTTTTTTTTTTTTCTTTTCTTGCTAATTAATGAGTGATTTGGAAGAATGAAATGTCGTAGTTGTAATCGGCCGTGGAGCGAGCTCTCTCGGACTTGGAGTGAATGAGTGAGGGGGTGTGAGAAGTTGGAGGCGAGAGGAGATGATGGGGCGCCGGCCGGCGTGGTGATGGGGCCGGCCGCCCCACCCCACCACCTACCGGTGCTCTCATTTCTCCGGTGTCCTCTTTGGCATGTATGTGATCAATTCCCTACTCCCTAGGTACTCCTTTTCGTGGTAGACATGGATGGAGCCGAGTGCATGTGAATGAGTGTGATAATTGAAATTTTGGATGCGGTGAATAATTGGTGGGTGTGAGGTGATGTGAGGTGATGTGTGTGGGCCCCACATGTCTCCTGTATTTATACCGTATAATGACATAAGAATGAAAAAACTAAATTACTTTTATGAATCTACGAAAAATTAGAATTACAATGATAGTATTTTTATAATTTTCTGCCACCACGGTAAATTTTATTGACGGGGATTTACACTCCGTTAGTCATAATTTCATGGGGTTTAGATTTTATATATGGCATGCTTATTTTTTTCTTTCTTTTTTTTTAATAATGCAATTGGTAAATATGTTATTTAATGTGAGAAATTAAATTACTAATAACTACCGAAGTTACCTCCCAAATGGTTGTTCGGGGTTTTTAAAGTCCACCGACTTGGACTTCTCTAGTAAAATTAATCTTTATGATTGATCTTCGCGGTCGGAGATGTTGATGCACCTTGCCCTTCTTGATCCTTCAGAGTCTTGCATTGCTCGGGTCTTGTCCTGAATGCAAATCGCTCTTCTTGCCTGTTAATGGTGAATATAATTTCTCCAGCTCCAACGTTGATGGTCGCATTTGCGGTGTTTAGGAATGGTCGCCCAAGGATAAGAGGTATCTTCCTCTCTTCCTGCATGTCAAGTACCACGAAATCTACAGAACGAAAAAGTCATGGATTTTTACCGAATATTTTCTACACTATCCCTGCAGGGTAGCGGACTGATTGGTCGACTAGTTGCAAGCACATTGTTGTTGGAGTGAGCGGGGAATAGTTGAGTTTGTCGAAGACCGTCTTGGGCATGACGCTGACGCTTGCTCCAAGATCACACAAGGCGTTCTCGAACATCTAGTTGCCTATAGAGCAATCAATAGTGGGACATCCTGGATCCTTCTTCTTGATAGGTGAAGAATGTAGGACTGCCTCATTGCACGCCTCTGTTAGCTTGATGACTTCGGTAGAGGGTAGTGGTCCCTTGTTGTTGAGGATGGATCGAAGGTACTTTGCATATGTGGGTACCTGCATAGCATCTAACAACGGAATGTTGACATATAATTTCTGTATAATCTCTACAAACTTACTGAACCGATCATCAGTGGCGATACTCCTCCTCCTTCGGGGGAATGGTAGGATAGTAGTATCTTGGAAGTCTTGTGTTAATTCGGGCTCTTGCGGGTCATCTATTGGTAAGGGTGCTTCTACTTCTTCTTCTCTAGTATTCTTTTCGGCTCCCTTGTCTACCTGCACTGCATGTGAAGGTCTATGTGCCCCTTCTGGGTAAGGTGGATCACGTGTAACCTTTCCTCCTCTAGTAGATATTCCTTTAATCTGTTCATGGTTAGTGGCAGACAAAGTAGAAGCTAGTTGTGTAATTTGTGATTCTATCATTTTATTAAACATGATTTGCTCCTTAACTGCTAGAGAAAAATTATCTAATTTTGAATTAATTCCTTCTAATATTTCATCATTAAAAGCAAGCTTCTTATAAATACTCTCATTGATTCTAGCTTGTTCTAATATTAATTCTCTCAAGAGTGTTGTCTTTGATTTGAAAAATTATAGTTACCTTGTGTCGGTGTTTGACCACCGATAGCCTGCCACGGGGTTCCCGCAGCAGTTGATTCGGACCTCGGCGAACGACTAGAACTCGGCGGTTTCACGCAAGAGACACACGGTTTATCCTGGTTCGAGCCCTCGTCGTCGAGTAAAAGCTCTACTCCAGTCGGCCTTGGCCTTTTGCGTTGGATTGATGTATGATTGTGTGTTGTTCCTCTGTTACAAAAGAGGGTGCTCTGGCTCCTTTTTATAAGAGTAAAAGAGCCAGAGCTATGCTTTCTAGTCCTAGTCGGATCCATAGGAAGTGTTCTCGCTCGATTCTACGAGAGGTTACTTTCTATTTGTCTAACTAGGATGGTCCGTATTCTACTCGATCCGTCCTTCTTGCCCTTGTCCCGACGGGAGCCGTCTTTGGTGAGTAGTCGCCTCACGTCCCGTATCGACAAGCCCCCCGAGCATTTCAAGTAGAACTCGGGGGAGCGCCTTGCTTCGGGAGTGATGCTTCAAGTGGTCTAGCCAAGAATTGTTCCCTTTAGTGCGCCGTAGGTGCACTCATTGAGTGTAGCCCCCGAGCCTCTTGCTACTTATTTAAGTAGCTGGAGGATCTTAAGACAAAGAAAAAAGTTGAGGGTGTATGCCCTGTAGCCCCCGAGCCTTCGTCCGAGTTGTTTTTTGTCAAAAAAGAAGTCGGGCGATGGCTTTCGATCGACGTGCGCCCATAGGCGCACTCATTGAGTGTAGCCCCCGAGCCTCTTGCTTTTTGGAACAAAGAGCTGGAGGGTCAGAGTAGCACGATGTCTTTTGAAATTGTAGCCCAAAAGTAGTCGGGTGGTGGCTTCTTGATTGACGTGCGCCTATTGGCGCACTCAATGAGTGTAGCCCCCGAGCCTCTTGCTTTTTGGAACAAAGAGCTGGAGGGTCTAGAGTAGCATGATGGCTTTGAAGTTGTAGCCCCTGAGCTTGAATTCTTTTCCTCAAAAGTAGTCAGGTTCTTCTTTAGCTGTCGCCTCCGAGCTTTTTTCGAGCTAGCTGCAGCCCCCGGGCTTTTTTCGAGTTCTTCTGTGTAGGAAACGGACAACGGCTCGTGACTTTGCTTTTACTATCCTTTATGTCTGCTTTTATGGTTGGGCGTTGGCAGCTGGTGGTATAAAGGCTTTTACTGTGCTGGGATATGCCTGGAATATACTCTTCTGTTGCTCTCTTTACTGCCTTCTTTTATTGTCCTTGTCAATGCTTCTCTGGAATTGGTGAGCTTGGTCCATGTACACCGATCTTGGCCTATAAATTGCACTTCCGTTTCGGTTGTTTTCAGAGTCTTGTATTATGCTTCTTCCTGTTCTTGTGACAATGATAGTTTGCAAGGTTGAACAGCCCCCGGGCTTCTTTCTTGTTCTTCCAGTATGGTCTATTTAGTGGGTAGAAGAATTCTTGAGATAGGGATTAGAGGCGCACTTAATCCCGAGTAGCATTGTGATTGGAGGCTCGCTCGGTAGGTAGAAGAAGTCTTGAGATGTGCCTTATGTTGGGTCATTTTGCACTCTTAGTTCTTCTTTTCCACTCTACCGCACATATGCTCTACGGGGAAGGTTGCCGAGCTGCACGCCTTCTTCTAGCCGTGCGGTGCGATCAGCCACCACCCGGCCGACGCATAGCTGGAGCTCTCTTGTTCACATGGGGTTCGATCCGACTTGTTTTTGGAGAGGCCCGATGTGATGCTTGATCGGTCCAGTGCTCCTTTTTTGCAATCTTGAATGCACCGTGTGTTGGTGTATCAAGGTTGCTTTGGATCTGCTCGGCTCATTCTCGCCTTAGAGGTAGTCCGGGTCTCAGAACGAGGACGGTTTTGGATTCTGCGTAATTGTTTTCTATGGCAGAATTCCACTGGGTTCCTTGTAACTATTGCTTTGGATTTCTTCTGAATTCGATGGGTCTTGTAAGACTTGTAACCTTGTATCCTGTAATATTGAAGAATATTTGTTCCTGCAATGATCCGAGTTGTTTTGTCCTGTGTTTATGGTTGTCCGCCGTCGAGCCGACTTGTTTTTGATTGATATGAAGACTGTATATCTTTTAGTAGACTTGTTTTTGGCTCAGGAGTTGGCTGGCTTCCTTTGACTGGAGTTGCTGGTGGCCGACTTGTTATGATAATATTGGCAAAGCTATCTTTCTTTGTAACGGCATAGTATTTTACCGTTGGTGGGTAACGGGATACGGACCGTTATCCCGTGATTTGAGGGTTTACTGGGCCTTTCCTGTTATTGCGCCTTGTATCCGTTAGCCTTTTTACCGTTGCCTCCTAAGTGGGCCTTTTAAGACCGATCTATAAATTAACTGCGGTTACTGTTCTTCCTCTTTACCTTGCCTTTGCTTCCTGAAACCCTAGTGCCGTAGAAAAAATTCCCAAATCTTTGCTCTTGCATTGCCGCCACGCATCCTCCTCTTAGTTTGGGTGCTTGATTCGTTGCATGGGAAGGAAGAAGGTAGCCTCCAAGAAGTCGGTAGTTGAGAAGTCTGTTCTTGAGGAGGAGGTCGACGAGCAGCTGAATCCCGAGTTTGCTGCTATGAAGGCCATCGCAAAGAACTTCCCCGCCCCGACTACCCAGGAGAAGCATCTGACCGAGCTGCAGGACTTGGGTATGATCCAACCCAAGGAATTCTCTGGTTGGGTTGCGCCTGGTGAGCATCGTGTTCCTATTCCCCGCCTAGGGGAGATTGTGCTTTTTGTTTCTTTTATTCGTGCCGAGATTTGTTTGCCGGCTTGTTCCTTCCTCCACCATTTTCTTCGCTTCTTTTCCATCTCTCTTCATGATCTTACCCCGAATGGGGTTCTTCATCTTTCTGTTTTTGTCCATTTTTGTGAGACTTTCCTTGGCATTCCTCCCTCCCTCAATCTGTTCCGTTTTCTTTTCCGTCTCAAGCCGCAGCCCCGCAATGATTCCCTCACACCCTTGGTGGATGTGGGATCCAATTCCGGCAGGGGCGTAAGTCGAGCCACTTCTTTGACTATGACCTTGTTGATTTCGTGAAGGATTGGCGATCCGAGTGGTTTTATGCTAGTAATCTTGATGGAGGTGCTGGTGCTCCAGCACTTCAAACCTACTCGGGGGTCCCGCCTGTTCTGAATGACCGGTGGGAGAGAGCAGCTCACTTCTGCCGAGTTGTCTCTTCTTGAACCTCTTTTTGATAGGATTAGGTACCTGAAGCAGAATGGTTTGTCCGGTTTTGCTATTGTGGCAAGTTACCTCCGTCGCCGAGTACAACCTTTGAAGGCGCGTGAGAACTTTGGCTTTGAGTACTCGGGCGCTGAGGATCCCTCTCGTATGGTGGCCACGACCGAGTTGTCAGAAGAGGAGATGCTTGTTCGTCTCCAGAAGATTTTGAAAGGCACGTCGGTGGTCCCAATGATTGGTTTCGAGTACTCCGCTGATAAGCCTCCCCCTGCTGTGAGTGTTTCTTCCTATTTATATCTGTATTTCTGAGTTCTTTTTGACTGAGATTGACTAGTTTCTTGTCTTTTTTGAAGCCTTTTGGCAGGGATTTTAACGTTGATGCCTCTCTCTATGTGGATGGAGAAATTGCTCCTCCACCTGCTTCTTTGGTTGCTCCTTCGGCTGCTGGCCAGGTATCCGATGGTCGAGTTGATTTGCCGGGTATATCTGTGAGGGAAATTATTGAATATGTTCCTTACCAGCCCGTGGTCCTTCCTCGAGTTACTCGTGCTGGTGCCAAGAGGCCTGCTGCGGGGATTCTTCCTCTTCAGCAGCTCAGAAACGGGCGCGTTCTTCTCCTTCCCCTCAGCCATCAGGTAACCTTTTGATAGGTGAGAGGTTGCTTGATTTTACTTTTGTTCGTTCTTTTTTTGGAAAGTAGTCTTGATTCTTCTCTTTGGTAGGCGGTGTATCTGTTCTTCTTTTTGAAGATGAGGCTGAGGATGTTGATGATTCTCCTCTTCTTCGTCGGTAAGTGTTGTCTTTTTGGCTTTGGTATACATACTTCTTTGTTGTTTTTGTTCTGACTTGGCTTTTTGTAGCCCCCGTGCGACTTCTTCTCCTTCTCTGGCCTTGGGGCCCTTGCCGGGTCCTCCTCCTTCTACCGTCGGGTTGTTGGTGGGTTTGGATGTGGTTATGCCGCCTCCGCCTCCTCGTCCCCGACTTGCTATTCGTCGTGCTTCTAGGTAAGTGCCGACTTCTTTTCTTCCTTTTGGTGTCATTTGTCTTTAGCTTCTTTTGTTCTTGTAGGTCTTTAGCTTCGGCTTCTGATTCTGAGAGGACCGTGAGTGTTGGAGCTATGGGTCGCATCATCTCGTGCCTGATCCTCATCCAAATAATGATTCTGTCCCAGTGGTGGCTTTATCTTCTGCTGCTGGGACTTCTTCTTTGCCGGTTGCGCAGGCGGTTGGGTCGACTACTTTTGTAGCGGAAGAGTTGCCTCTTGCCCAACCCTTGACTTCTTCAAGAGTTGGGAATTCTCCTTCTTTGTCTCCTTCTTATGCTCCTTGGGATTCTGTTCGTGATTTGAAGCTGATGCAGGATCTAGAAGAGGACTTCAATCCGAGTTCCCGTCTTAAGAAGCTTGAGGCTGGATTCAAGTCTTTTACTGAACAATTCCAGGTAAGATGATTTGTTTGTTTTATTTTCTGTCTTGTCTTTTTTCTTATCCTTGTTTTTCTTTATGTGCAGGAGTATGTCAGTGATTCTGACCTCTTTTTTGGCTCGTCTGAGTCCCAAAAGAAGTTGTTGGATGAGCTAGCCTCTCGGCGGCTGGCGCTTGATGAAGAGCGTCAAGGACGTCAGTCTTCGGAGACTGCCTTGAGAGCTCAGGTTGCTGCTGCTGTTGAATCCGAAAAGAAAGCTTCTCGGGATCTCCAAGGTACTTGTAAATACTTTTTGTTGCGTATAGTTTTGTCACTGCTTTTTCTCTGACTTCTTTCTGCTTTCTTTTGCAGCTTTGAAGAAAAAGTACTCGGAAGAGACTGAAGCTTTGAAGCTTGAAGTAAAAACCTTCCGCAATGACTCAGAGAAGGTAAAGGCGGATGCTGAAGAAACTTTAGCCCGGCTCTACTGATTAGGCGTGGTGCTGATCGAGATCTTTTGCGTGGCTAAGGCATCGATTGAAGACTTGTCCACCCATCCGAAGGTTTCGTAAAGACAGTGGTCAACCTTGCCGAGTTCTCGTGCAGGTCTTGCCACTATGCCGAGGAGGCCTTAAGATGTTGGTCTGACCTGGGTTCAGTTCCTTCCTCGACTGACCGAGCGGACTATCAATTTTGCCAAGGATGCAGTGTTGCTTGGCGTTCAGGGTGTCTTGGCTCGCATCCGAGTAGTTGATCCCAACTTTCCTCTTGATAGGGTGATGGATGGGACCCAGACTCCTGAAGATGAACAAGCACTCTTGGAGTCTGAAGCTGCTGTTCTGCCGTTAGCTCAGGAGTTTACTGATCTTGTAGAGATTACGCCAGTGCGTGCTGATAATGGTGATGATCATCAGTAGTAAACTTTTTGTTGTAAAGAAACTTTGATGTCTTCTTAGATAAAATTTCTTGAATCCTGGCCAAATATCTTGTTGCTGTGTTGAAATGTTTGAATATTTTGATATCTATTGTACTCCTTTTGGCGTTGTGAATCCATCTAAGAATAGTTAATATTGTAGCCGTCTTTAATGATTAGTTCGGACCGTAGGCCCTCATCCGAGTTCTTTTTCTCTAGAAGTCGGGATAGGTCGAGCTTTCTCTTGGCTCTCATCTAGTCCTGAAAAGGAGCTAGGATAGAGCGAGTGTTGACTTTATTTTAGCCGTACTCTCATCGGTGTTGTGAAAACAACCAGGAATAGTTGGGCTCAAGCTAGGTTGTAGCCATTTTGTACTTCAGCGAATAATTCGGGCCGTAGGCCCTCATCCGAGTTCTTTTTATCTAGAAGTCGGGATAGGTCGAGCTTTCTCTTTGCTCTCATCTAGTCCTGAAAAGGAGCTAGGATAGGGCGAGTGTTGACTTTATTTTAGCCGTACTCTCATCGGTGTTGTGAAATCAACCCGGAATAGTTGGGCTCAGGCTAGATTGTAGCCATTTTGCACTTCAACGAATAATTCGGACCGTAGGCCCTCATCCGAGTTCCTTTTATCTAGAAGTCGGGACAGGTCGAGCTTTCTCTTTGCTCTCATCTAGTCCTGAAAAGGAGCTAGGATAGGGCGAGTGTTGACTTTATTTTAGCCGTACTCTCATCGGTGTTGTGAAAACAACCCGGGGGTCGAGCGTTTTTTGCTCTCATCGGGGTTTGCCCGGAGGGTCGAGCGATTTTTGCTCTCATCGGGGTTTGCCCGGGGGGTCGAGCGCTTTTTGCTCTCATCGGGGTTTGCCCGGGAGGTTGAGTGCTTTTTGGACCGTAGGCCTTTACTCGAGTTCCGTATTTTAGAAGTCGGGATCTGGTTCTGAAAAGGAGCTGAAATACTATAATCTTTCTTATGAATCTTTGTTGAAGGAAGTAGTACATGTCTTTGTTGTCTAGGCGTAAAATCGTCGTAATTGAGAGATGTGCCATGAATTTTTTATTGGGACTCCGTCTTCAGTCATCAGTTCGTAGGATCCTGGTCCTGTTACTTTTGTTACTATGAAGGGACCTTCCCATGAGCTGAGTAGCTTGTGTCTTCCATCTGGTTTTTGTATTTTCCTGAGAACTAGATCGCCGGCTTGTAAGGTTCTTGGTTGAACGTTTTTGTCGTAATATCTTCTCGGTCCTTGCATGTATCTTGCTGATTGTAGTGTTGCATTGACTCTGACTTCTTCTAAGCTGTCGATTTCTAATCTCCTGGTTTCCTCTGCTTCTCCTTCGTTATATTGCTCAATTTTGGGAGATGTCCAGATCAAATCGGCTGGTAGTACGACTTCTGATCCGTATACTAGGAAAAAAGGCGAGTAACCAGTTGCTCTACTTATTTGAGTTCTTAATCCCCAGACTACTTTGGGTAGTTCATCTATCCATTTTGATCTTTGAGGTCTTCATATAGTCTTGGTTTTAATCCTGCCAAGATGAGTCCGTTGGCTCTTTCTACTTGACCGTTTGCTTGAGGATGGGCCACTGATGCATAGTCAATGCTAAATCCGCAGTCTTAAGCCCAGCTTTTGAATTCATTAGCTGTGAATGGTGATCCTAGGTCTGTAATTATCCTGTTTGGCATCCCAAATCTATGCATAATTTCTTGGATAAATTCTTGTGCTTTGGCTGAGCTGTATTTTACTAATGGCTTGTATTCTATCCATTTGGTGAACTTGTCGATGGCCACGAAGATGTACTCGAACCCTCCTTTGGATTTCTTAAGTGGTCCGACTTGATCAAGCCCCCAGCATGAGAACGGCCATGCTGGTGGGATGCATATTAGATTGTGAGCTGGAACGTGTGCTTGTCTTGCAAACATTTGACAGTTTTTGCAGTATTTGACTAGTTCTTCGGCGTCTTTTTAATGCTTGTTGGCCAATAGAATCCTGATCGAAAAGCTTTTCCGACTAGTGTCCTTGAAGATGCATGATTTCCGCAGCACCCCGAGTGCATTTCTAATAATATTTCTTTCCCCCTCGTTGTTGATACGCATTTCAATAATACGCCTGATGATGCTGCTCTTTTGTAAAGATTATCTCCTACTAAGACGTAGTTTTTGCTTCTTCTGATTACCCGAGTTGCTTCTGTTTTATTTTCAGATAACTTCTTTTCCTTGATGTAGTCTATGAATACTTGCATCCATGTTGAGTTGTCTGTGCTGATCATTAGAATTTGCTCTTGTTCTCGTCTTCTTCTTCTTCTCGTCTTCTTTTTCGTCGACTTGATAGATGGTTTGTTTAATTCTTTTACAAAAACTCCAGCGGGTACTTTTGCCCTATCTGAGCCTAGTTTGGCTAACACATCAGCTGCAACATTTGAATCTCGTAATATATGATGTATTTCTAGACCTTGAAAATTCTTCTCAAGCTTCCTGATTTCTGTGCAATAGGCATCCATGTTTTCCTTGGTACAATCCCATTCTTTATTGACTTGGTTGACTACTACTGCTGAATCTCCGTAGACTAGTAATCTTTTGATTCCAAGTGATGTTGCAACTTGTAGGCCATGGATGAGTGCTTCGTATTCTGCTTCATTGTTGGTAGCTTGCCATAAAATTTGTAGAACATATCTGAGTTGTTTTCCATCGGGTGCGATAAGTAGTACTCCCCGCTCCCCCCCCCCCTAGTTTTAGAGATCCATCGAAGTACATTTTCCAATGGTCTAGGATGACATTTGGAGTAGGTTGTTGTATTTCGGTCCATTCCGCAATGAAGTCGGACAATGCTTGAGATTTGATTGCCTTTCTTGGTGCAAATTCTATTTTGAGTGCTCCGAGTTCAACTGCCCATTTTGAAATTCGTCCTGTTGAGTCTCGGTTTCTTAGGATGTCCCCGAGTGGAAAATCTGTTACGACGACTACTTTGTGATCTTCAAAATAATGCCTGAGCTTCCTTGAAGTTATAAGTATTGCGTAGAGTAGTTTTTGCACGTGAGGATATCTCACTTTTGATACTGTGAGTACTTCACTTATGTAGTATACTGGCCTTTGTACTTTGTAGATGTGTCCTTGTTCTTCTCTTTCGACCACAATAGCCGTGCTTACTACTGAAGTAGTTGCAGTAATGTAGAGCATGAGGTCTTCGTCTTTCTTTGGTGGTACTAATACTGGAGATGTACTGATGTATGCTTTTAGCTTGTCGAAGGCTTCTTATGCTTCTTCGTTCCAGGTAAATTTGTCTACTTTCTTTAGTAATTTGAAAAAAGGTAAGCCTTTTTCCCCCAGTCTAGAGATGAATCTGTTGAGTGCTGCCATGCAACCTGTTAGTTTCTGTAGATCCTTGATATCTGCTGGTTGTCCCATGTCGGTTATTGCCCTCTCCTTCAGCTGTGGTGAGTGTACTTTATTTTTTGGCTGGTATCTCTAGTTCTTCTGTTCTTATTTCTGCTACTGCCGAGTTGATTTCATCTTGTACTTTTGAGGATATCTGTATTGCTTGTACATCGCATTCGTAGGCTCTTTTTAGGTCTCCTCTGAGAGAGAGACTCCGTGTGGTCCTGGCATCTTGAGTAGTAGATATGGATAGTGTGGTATAGCCAAGAATTTCGCTAGTGCTGGTCTTCCTAATATCGCATGATATGATGATTCAAAATCTACAACTTCAAATTTGATGAGTTCTGTCCTGTAATTTGTGGAAGTTCTAAATGTTACTGGAAGTGTAATCTGTCCAAGAGGCATAGCTGGTCTCCCGGGTACTATCCCATAAAAAGGTATGCTTGTAGGTGTGATCATTTTTGAGAATTCTGTTCCCATTTTCTTCAGGGTGTCTGCAAATATGATGTTGAGTCCTGCCCGCCCATCGATGAGTACTTTGGTTACTGTTATGGCGGCAATTATTGGTCCGAGTACTAATGGATATAGCCCTGCGTTCCCAACACTTGTCCATTGGTCTTCCCGTGAGAATTAAATTGGATATTGTGACTAGTTTAAATATCCGGTGTTCTTTGGCTCTCGCTGCCATGATTGTTCACCGTGCAAGCTTGTCTTCTTGTTTGCTCCTAGAACCGGGTACTCCCCGAGAATATTACCGATATCAAGTTGTTTTGATTTTGAAAACCGTTATCGGTTGTGTTGTCTTCTTCTTTTTTTTCTTTTTGTTTTCTTCCTTGTCTTGTTTGTTCTTTCTCATATATTTTTCTTGAAAGATGCGACACTCTCCCATTGGGTGGATTCCTGTTGGATGATAGATGCATTTCATGTTTTCGAGGTCTTCAAATCTTCTTGCCGGGTAGAATTTCTTTCTTTCGGTGGATGCCACCATGTTGTCAGAATATCTCTTTTTGTTGTGGAATTCTTGTCTATTGTCTTGAATGTTCCATCTTCTTGAGTTGTCTTGATACCTCAAGTTGTCTTGATAACCCGAGTTGTTTTGGTTGTTCCATCTTGTGTTGTTTTGATCGTTCGAGTTGTTTCTTCTCATGCGTGTTGTTTCTCCTTTCTCGAGTTGTTTACGTTTGTCTAGAAATCTTTCTCTTGTCTTCTCTTCTGCTGTGATCATCTTTTCAACTGTTCTTTTGAATTCCTCGTTTGTCCGAGGGTTTTCCTTGCAGATATCATGAAACATCCATCTTACTTTTAAGCCGTATGAAAATGCTTCTATTACTTCTCTCTCGGGGATGTCATGTACTTGTGCTCTGAGTTCTCCAAATCTTCTATAGAAGTCTCTGAGGCTTTCTCCTGGATTTTGCTTTAAACCTTTCAACTTGGCTTGCGTTATTGGGTGGATCAGTATTCCTGCAAAATTCTCGCAAAATGCTTTTTGGAGGTCGCCCCATGCTTTGATAGATCCGGGTCGTAACTTATCGAACCACTGGAGTGGTAATGTTTCCAGGGCCATCGGAAAAAATAGTGCTTTTATATCGTCATCGCCTCCGGCTAGTTCTATAGATTGAGAATAAATCCTAAGCCATTGCATTGGCTCAGTTTTGCCATCATATTTTGAATGATTGGATGGTTTGAATTTGTGAGGTAGTTTGACTGTGAGTAGTCTTCCTGCGAAGCAAGGAAATCTGTCGGGTGCTTTTTCTGGTCTGTAGTCAGAATCTGCCTGGCTGTCGTATCTTGAAATAATTATGTGGGGACTTCTGGGTAGTGTTGGAGATCTTCCCCTGTTTTCCCCTGTTTTTTCTGTCCAATCGTGCTGAGGTTGAGCTCTTCTCCGATGATTTGGAGTTGATAATCTTTCGAAAGCGAAAATCCTCCGAGTTCTTTGACTTGTCTGTTCAGATGGTATGTGTCGGGGAGGTACTCGGTCGTCTTGTATTCTTTGCGCAGTATCTCTGAGTAGACTTCTAAGCCTGGCTTGTTCTTCACTTGGTCGTTGTATGGCGTCAATTTTATTAATTAATTCTTGTATCTTGTCGATAGGATCAAGCCTTGTCCTTGCCGCAGTTCGTCTTTCTTCGGCTTCTTTTTCAGCTCTTTTTTGATTGTACTCGGCTAGCTCTTCTTCATATTTGCGCCATGCTTCTCTTCGCTCATGAACTCGGTTCCTTCTTCCTCCTTTTTTCTTGTTTCTTCTTTCTCTTGCTTTGCTTTAAAATCCGTCGGTCTCTCCTTCTCTTGTGACGGAATTTGCTGGAATATCAGCTTCTGATTCTTCTGAAGATCTGTAGTCAGGTTGGACTGGTGGTACTAGAGGTTGCCTTATCATGAAGACTTCTTTGTGCGTATTGGGTGGATGGTCGAGTTCTTCTCCTTCTAGAGGTTTACCGTATTGAAAAGGAAGGAAGGTAGAGTACTTATCTTGTTTGAAGATGTTCCATTGGTCGAGGTCATAAGATTCCATTGCCTTCTGAGTCATACTCTGATATATTCGTGCCGAGTTGTTGAAACCGTAGTGAAAAGAACTCGGCTTGTCTTGTATATTTGGGTTTTCAGCTTCCTCCGTGAGCTTGAGTCTTGAAAAAAATTCTTGTATCTTCGGCTCAGGTCCTTGAAATAGTCGACCACGGAGAATTCCTTGTTCGTGCGCCCGCAGACCCCGACTTCCGAAAAACGAAGGTTGATCCCGCCGAAAAATCATCATGTGTAGGTCCGTCGAGCCTTTGACGTTGATTTCGCCGAAAGCCCCTATCGGCGGCGCGCCACCGTCGGTGTTTGACCACCGATAGCCTCGCCACGGGTTCCCGCAGCCGCTTGATTCGGACCTCGGCGAATGACTAGAACTTCGGCGGTTTCACGCAAGAGACACACGGTTTATCCTGGTTCGAGCCCTCGTCGTCGAGTAAAAAGCTCTACTCCATCGGCCTTGGCCTTTTGCGTTGGATTGATGTATGATTGTGTGTTGTTCGCCCATTTACAAAGAGGGTGCTCGGCTCCTTTTTATAAGAGTAAAAAAGAGCCGAGCTATGGTTTCTAGTCCTAGTCGGATCCATAGGAAGTGTTCTGTTCTGATTACAGAGGTTACTTTCTATTTGTCTAACTAGGATGGTCCGTATTCTACTCAGATCCGTCCTTCTTGCCCTTGTCCTGACGGGAGCCGTGCTGGTGAGTAGCCGTCTACGTCCCGTATCGACACCTTGGTACTTACCTTGGCTTGTTGCCTGAGGTTGACTCCATCCTTGCTTCTTGATGATTGCACTAATATCTTCTTCATATTGATCTTGAGAGTTGAATGCATTTTGAATAGCTTGCCGATCTCTTTTGTAATAGCCCTCTGCTCTAGCCAATTTAATAATACATCCATCTTGGTTGATATTGCACATAACTCCTCCGGAACTTCTTCACTTTTATGGCATGTCCGGGTGTTGAATGTCCAATTCTGATTTTCTGCCATCCTTGCCATAATTGCTTCAAATCTTCCAGGGGTGAGTGACATAAATGATCCTTCAAAGGTGGCGTCCAATTGCTCACATGATCTTTGGGTTAGTCCATGATAGAATGTTTGCATGAGCAACCACTTCTCCATTCCATGATGTGGGCAGTCGATATGTATCCTTGAAAACGTTCCTAAGCTTCCGGAATAGGTTCACCTTTCTGGCGACGAAATTCTGAAATCTTCCCTCTTAAGATATTCGTTCTCGGCCTATTGGGAAAAAACTTCTCTAGGAAAGCTTTGAACATTCCCCCATGTCTTGATTTGATCTTTACTCGATAAAACCATCGCTTTCCGCTCTTCCTTCTAATGAGAAAGGAAACAAACGAAGTAGCACGACATCTTGAGGAATGCCTTGAATGTCAATGGTGTTGCCAATCTCTAGAAAATTCTGCGGATGAGCAATAGCATCTTCATCCTTCTTTCCACTAAATATGATAACTTGCACCATTTTGATGAGGCTTGGCTTGATCTCATAATCATGTTCTCCAATGTCAAAGGTGTCGAGAGTCGGACCTACGCCGAATGTTCTCGGTGCTTGGAGCAGAGAATTCACGCAGAGTCTTTTCAGCCATTGCTTTTCGAATGATGTAAGACCCTTCTTCCTATGGTTGTTCCCGATAAGAGTTAAAATTCTACAACCAATTTCTGCACTTACCCTATAGAATTTTCTAAATAAAACATGGGTAAGTCTGCTAAAAGCAAAAGGTTATGATGATTTTAATATATTTGTTTTCCATAAAGGTTTACTCATTATAAAATTCTAGAAAAATATGTATATCCTGGCGAATCAATGATCCTGATAAATTATCCTAATAAATAAAATTGTCTTCCCCGGCAACGGCGCCAGAAATGCTTGTTGGCATTTTTAACATCACTTTAAGTTAAGTTGTCATCCCTAACATGATGCCAAAAACCAAGGATAAAAATAATCTACACGCAATGACTCTAAATAGAATATATCCGCAAGCGCCACGATAATTCTCCCGTTGTAGCATTTCACCCGGCAGGAAGTATTCAGTATCGTTGATTTATTTTTATGCCAAAAGGATAAAGCAGCATTCTACTTATTAGGAGTAATGAACTTACAAGGACCAAGAATAATAAATGCTTAAACCCCATCATAACCTATTACACCAATGCCTTAGCAATAACTAGTCAACAGTAACGATAAATAATAAATGAGTAATTGAGATACATAGTATTCCAGAGCTAGAATATAGAGACTCTCTAATGTAGTAAAGCAATCTAGAGATTCAGTTAGAAATAAAGAAACCTATGTAATTGCTAATATAAAGTCTACAGCCTACGCATGCTACATATTTTCATCTATAGTGCAATAAAATCAGAAGACATCATAAGGAGCATCAACTAATGAGGATATTGAGACACAAAGGTCACCTCCTTCGTGACCATGCTCGGCTAGTCCTACGTACGGGGGGTGGACTACAGAGGAACCAACGCAGCTGTCACCTGCGCGGACTACCACATGACCCGGCACATCAGGGTGCCTCCGTAGGTACACAATATATCTAGACACCACGTCTACATAATGCGCACCACCTGACCCACTCGAGTATTGAATCAGGCGCTTTACGATCATATAACAATAATCATCATAAACTACATCTATATCGAATGTGCAACTAGAATAAACTAAGAACTGAATAAGTAGCAATATATTAAACTAGAGCAAAGTCATAATGAAATACAAGATAAAATTACCAAATTCTAGAAGACAGATCTGGAATCCCGAGCGGAGCGCCCGATCTCTACTTGAATCTTGCTAGACGACTAAACTAAGAACTTGAAGAACTAGAGCTCTACTTCTAATCTCTGGAAACCCTAACTTCTGACTACTCTTGACGAATGAAGCAGGAGGAATCAATTGGTGTGTTGAAGGGGGGGTCTACCCCTCCATTTATAGCCCGGTGGAGTGCACGCGCGCCGTAGGATCAAACCGACATAGCCAACGGTGGAGATGAAAACCCTAGGCATCAGGAGGAAGAAGATTCTGGAAGGGGGGCGCCGCCGGCAACCCTAGGGCGCCGACCGGCCCCATGGTGGGGCCGGCCGGCCCACACTGGCAGCGGCCGGGGCCCCGCTTCTTCGAGTGTCTTCTGGAGTCTTCCTGAACTATCTGGCGATGTAGTTGCGTCGCGGTTAAGTTTCGTGGTAAATTTGCATTAAAATCCTTCTTTTAACCTTTTCTAGAAAATCACCTGGAAATTTCACAAAACAACAAAACTCATGGAATTTGTCAGATATAACCTCTATCAATCTATTATTGCATCTTCAAGAGCCATTGTTGACGGTATAAAATTTGGACTTAGTGACCGTCAACAAGGATGATGTTTATGGCTAGTTAATGCAAGTGTTTTAGCAAGCCCAGGGCCGGCTCTACAATTTTAAGGGCCCTTGGGCAAGTAAGAAGTTAAGGACCCGTTGTACAATCTTTTAATATAACGATCAAGTATACAGTAGAAATATCAAAAATTACTTTGCATCAGCTTCTATATCTAAATTATGTTCCCCTGCTTTCTGCCCCTGATCTTGATTGCATTCAGTATTACTTGAAACTAGAAAAACTTACGTATAGTACCTCTACACGATTCTATGGATCTTGTTTTCTTTAAAAAGTTTTCTCTCTCTTTTTTGAACACCCGGCCGATAAATACTTCTTAGGCAACATCTAACCTATTCAAATAAAAACATTGAATTAGAAATTTATAGCCAAGCAAAAGTGCATACCGATCACGGGGGGTTTTGACGTATTGTTTACTGTGACTATGATCGCGTTTGTCGTCCGCCGTCCTTGCAGCTCGGGCCGTCACGGCGCCGTGGTGGTGTGCCGGAGTGCTAGCGAGCCGGTGTCTCCCCGGCAAGGATAGCGCGTCGATGCGTTGATGGGAGAGATGCGAGAGTAGGAAGCACCAGCGCCGGCACGATTGGAGGACAAATCATCGCTGGCTTCTCATTACGCGGCCCGTGGAAATATATCATTTTCAAGTGGAAATTTGGAAAGTATATATCTACTAATTACCTACATGATGTTGGGCCCCCTAGCTCCAAGGGCCCCCGGTGGTCGCACCGTCTGCCCCTCCCCTAGAGCCAGGCCTGAGTAAGCCCAACACCACAGGTGTTATAGCCCTCCCCCTTAAAGGAATCTCGTCCCGAGATTAGGTTCACGTACCATTGTGCAGCAAACATAGGATACACTTCTCTTAAATAGTCTTCTCTTTCCCAAGTAGCATCCCAATCACTCTCATTATTCCAAGTAACTTTATGGAACCGGATCACTCGGTTACGTGGAACTCTCTCTTTGGTATCAAGGACCTTTACTGGTCGAGCTTCATATGTCAAATCAGATTTCAACTCTACGTCTTGTGCTTTCATTATTTCTTCAGGTACCCAGAGACATTTCTTGAGTTGGGACACGTGAAAACATCAAACACTACACTCATCTCAGGTGGTAACTGGATTTTATAGGCTACTTTGCCACTCTTCTCTAAAATTTTGTAAGGACCTACATATCTTGGAGCCAATTTCCGCTTAACTCCAAAGCGCTGCACCTTCTTCATGGGTGACACTTTCAAGTAAACATAATCACCGACTTCATACTCGATGGGCCATCTCCTTTTATCTGCATAACTTTTCTGCCTAGACTGGGCCGCCTTGATATGTTGCTGAATTACTCTAACTTTCTCTTCGGCATCCTGGATAAGATCAATACCATAATACCGTCGTTCACCAGGTTCGACCCAATTCAAAGGTGTCAGACATTTTCTACCATACAAAGCTTCAAATGGAGCCATCTTGATACTCTCTTGGTAACTATTATTGGAAGAGAACTCGACCAAATGTAACCAGTTCTTCCAAGATCCTCCCACAGACAGAACACACGTCTCAATAAGTCTTCTAAAATTTGATTTACTCTTTCTGTCTGACCAAAAGTTTGAGGATGGTATGCAGAACTTCGGAGCAAGTGGGTGCCCAGTGCCTTGTGCATTTGTTCCCAGAAACGAGCGACAAACTGTGGGCCTCGATCAGATATAATTGTTCTAGGTACACCATGGAGCCGATAAATCTGAGCCATGTATAACTCCGCACACTGATGGGGCCTGATGGAAATACTAACTGGTATAAAATATGCAGTCGTGGTCAAATGATCCACAATTACCCAAATCAAATCATTCCCTTTTTGGGTTCTAGGTAAACCTGTAATAAAGTCCATGCTAATTTCTTCCCATTTCTAGCTAGGGACAGAGAGAGGTTGGAGTGGGCCTGCAGGCTTAAGATAAACTGCCTTTACTCTACAACATGTATCACAACGAGCAACAAAGTCATCAATCTCTAGCTTCATTTTAGTCCACCAAAACCTAGGCCTTAAATCTTCATACATCTTGCTACTGCCTGGATGGATAGAGAAATTGGAAGAATGGGCTTTAGTCAAGATCTGTTGCCTAAGCTCTTTGTCTTTGGGTACAACTAAGCGATCATCAAACCACAAGACACCCTTTTCATCAACCCAAAAACGCGTGGTTGGTTTGGCCTTCATCTTCTTTTTGATATGAAAAATACCAACATCAGTCTTTTGTGCCTCAATGACCTTGTTCGTAAGGGTAGAGCTTAAAGTGATATTATGGAGCACAATAGGATGCATAAGATGTGCTAAGTGATAATATCCTTGAATGGCTGAACTAGAATGAGATTTTTGACTCAAAGCATCAGCAACTACATTGGCCTTTACAGGATGATAGTGCACTTGCAAGTTGTAATCTTTAATCAGCTCGAGCCATCTTCTTTGTCGCATATTTAGCTCAGGTTGGGTAAAGATATACTTCAGGCTTTTATGATCAGTATAAATGTGGCACACATTACCCAGCAAGTAATGTCTCCAAATCTTCAAAGCATGTACTACCGCCGCCAACTCTAAATCATGGGTGGGGTAGTTGACTTCATGTTTCCATAGCTGACGGGAAGCATAAGCAATAACTCGCCCGTCCTGCATAAGCACACAACCCAAACTAGTGCCTGATGCATCACAATAGACATCGAAGGGCTTCTCAATATCCGGTTGAGCTAAGACAGGGGCGGAGGTTAAAAGCGTTCGCAATGTGCGAAACGCGGATTCACACTCCATCGTCCATACAAACTCTTCACCTTTCTAGAGTAGCTTGGTCATGGGCTTGGCTATTTTTGAAAAGTCTAAAATAAACCTACGATAATACCCAGCAAGACCAAGGAAACTATGGACTCTGGAAACAGAGGTTGGAGCCTTCCAGTTCAGGACTAGTTGTACCTTTGAAGGATCTACTAAAATTCCATTTTCTGAGAGAATATGACCAAGAAAAGGGACCTCCTTCAACCAAAACTCACACTTACTGAACTTAGCATAAAGTTGATGTTCCCGCAGTCTGGACAATACCACTCTTAAATGCTTAGCGTGCTCTTCCTCATTTTCAGTGTAAACTAAGATGTCATCAATGAATACCACAACAAATTTATCCAACTCCAGCATGAATACCGAGTTCATCAGGTACATGAAATGGACAGGAGCATTCGTCAGACCAAAAGACATGACAAGATACTCATATAACCCATACCTAGTTGAGAAAGCCGTCTTTTCAATATCTTCAGGACGAATCCGAATCTGATGATACCCTGATCGCAAGTCAATCTTGGAGAATACCTTGGCTCGAGAGAGTTGATCAAATAAAATATCAATCCGGGGCAAGGGGTACTTATTTTTTATGGTAACTTCATTGAGAGGCCGGTAGTCTACACACATACGCAAGGATTGATTTTTCTTCTTTACAAAGATACCTGGACAACCCCATGGAGAAGAACTAGGACGAATTAAGCCTTGAGTCATCAACTTCTTTAATTCCTCCTTCATTATTGCAAGCTCATTAGGGGGCATTCGATAAGGTCTTCTAGATACGGGCGCGGCACCTGGGATTAAATCTATCTTGAATTCTACATCACGGACAGGTGGTAGACTGGGCAACTCTTCTGGAAAAATATCTAGAAACTCACACACCACTGGTATGGCTGCAATACTGTCACTAAGAACAGAATTTGTTGTAGAACTTGGATCCAGAAAATCAGGAAGGGGCACTAAGAAAGCTTCATTTGTACAGGGATCTCTTAACATGATTACCCTAGTGGATGTATCAATGAGTACACCATGATGGCTCATCCATCGCATTCCTAGTATCATGTCTATTTTTAGGTTGGGTAGGATGATAAAGGTCGCACTATACACTTGCCCACCAATATCAAGACGTACACCCCTTACTATCTGGTTGGTAGCCACGGGGTTACCTGCTGCACTAATATTGAATTTACCCTCTTCAAGGTTGATTATCTTCATGTTGTGCTCAGATGCAAAGATAGGACTCATGAATGAATGCAAAGCACCAGAATCAAATAGTATAATAGCAGGATGGTGGTCGACTAAGAACTTACCAGCTGTGACTGTCTCACCAGCTGGGATCTCCTCAACAGCAGTATAGTGCACATGACCTTGACGAGGTGCATTCTGATTTCCCTACTTCTTGGGATAAGGACAGTTCTTGGACCAATGCCCTGGCTTGCCACAATTCCAGCATGGCATGTTGCTTGGCAGAACATTAGAGCAGGGCTAACTAGAAGAGCCCTTAGGCAGAGCAACTATGAAACCCTTACGAAAGCCAGTCTTGTTTTGAGATTTCTTCTGTGGTGGACGGTATCGAGTGGGTCCAGTGGGAGGGCGATAAGGAGCTCTAGAAGTCACAGAAGCCTTGGACTGAGATGATCCAGCATCAAAAGCTCTCTTACGGCTCTTAGAAGCAGCATATACTGCACTGCTATTCTCTTGAGTCAGAGTATCACTGATAAACTCATTGAAGGTGGTACACTTGCTGGTACTCATTGTCTTCATCAACTTAGGACCAAGACCTCGTTTGAAACTGGCAATCTTATTTGCCTCAGTATCCACAAATTTAGGTGCATACCTGGACAAGTTGTTGAACTCTTGCAGATACCCATCCACACTCTTATTGCCTTGAGTTAACTTTATAAACTCAGTATGCTTGATTGCCATGAGACTCAGTGGAATATAGCACCCTCGGAAAGCAGTCTGGAACTGCTCCCAAGTGATAGGAACATTAGCAGGATAGGTGGTATGATGATGAGCCCACCAAATCCCTGCGGGTCCTTGCAACTGGTGCGAAGCATACTCAGCTTTCATCTGCTTCGGCACATTCAACTTGCGGAATTTCTATTCCATTGTATTCAGCCACTCATCAGCTTCAAGAGGTTCTTTAGCTTCTTCGAAGATTGGTGGGTTAGTGCCCAAGAAATCCTTGAAATCATTGTGTTGTTCCTGATCATGTCCACAATGTCCGCGGCGCCCATCACGGTTGGCCAATTCCCGCATAGCATCAGCCAAAGCCTGCTGTCCTTCCGGCAACATAGCCGTCAATTCCGTGGGAGTGGGTGGCGGTGGTGGTGGTGGGGAGGGATCCGCACCAGCACCTCCTCCAGCACTACCCGCATGGGTGTTGTAGCGCGACATCTGCATCACATATCCAAGTGAGCATTTAGTGTCGATGTTTGGATAAAATATAGATAATGATAAAATCATGCCAAACTGTATTCATTAGAGAGAAATACATTCATACAATAAAATAGGGCACAATAGTTCATTTCCATTCACAACATTAACCACATAATTGCACAAATGATAGTGAGTCGTGCATCAATTTCACACAAGGTGCAACAAATATTTTTAGCTCACGCCATGGGAGCGAAACACTTGTCCCCATCAAGTCGTCCACATCAAAAGCAAGGTCCGAATAAAGTCACGGCCTAAGTTACTATTACATCACAGATGTTCAGGAGAGATAAAACAAGTGAATTACATTCATCCAACAAAAGCATCACTAGGGACTAGGTAGGACTTGGAGCTAATTTAGGCATCATTCTCGGAGTCGAGACCTGAGTCATCGCCTTCTTCCTCTGCTGCTGCACCTGGCTGGACATGCTCCTAAGGTTCTTCTGCTGCCATCTCATCATCCTCAGCGATGACACCTGGATCCTGCTGTGGCTCGGGAGGAAGGAGAGGATGCATCTCATTTTGCCTGATGTGGATCTCCTCATGAAGAGCATTGTTGTACCCTTCCAAGATGTCATTCTGGTGATGGAGGTTCTCGATCTCATCTAGGAAACGCCGCTCACGGCGTGTTGCAACCCCAATGATGTAGTTCCTATCCTCTTCCCGCTCCTTAGCAAGACGGTAAGCCTCATCACGCTCATGGATAGCAGCATCACGCTCCTGCACGGCCTGGTGCCTCTGAATGCGCACCTCACGTGCCTCAGCCTGTGCCTCCAACCTAGCACGAAAAGCAGTATTCAGTTGTGTGTTCCTTTCCCTTGCCACCCTGCACAACCTCATGATCTCCTCATGTGCTGCAACTAAGCAACCCTGTAAGCCATGCTTCTGATCTGCTGAAAGCTTCATGACTGCAAACATAGCACTCATTGCATCACAAGTGCTGGCAGCACGCTCATCCCTATTGCAAACTAGAGCCTGCGTGGGGTCCTATTCCCAGTTCATCTAGGAGGTTGGGCACTCCTCAGGAAACTTCTCAATTGGCCCCACTGAACTCTAGTCTGGGTGATCCATTCTGATCTTCTTGAGCATGTGAAAGGCTACTGCCTGAGCTGCCTCCCATAAAGTGTCACCACCCATCGTGATGATATAAGGCTGAATCTGAGGGGTACTTGGCTTCTCTTTTATTGTTAGAGTTACAGCATAGCCTTGTCCCTCTACAGATGTCCAAGAGTAGCGAGGTGGTTTGGTGTACCCCGCTAGCTTCAACACCCTCCACAACAAGGTGGGAGTGCCAAAGTGCTCCAGAAAGTGACCACTCTGGCGAGGAGCTGACTGGTAAGACAACCTTGAAATAACAAAACGAGTACTTTAAGGGAGGGAAACTTATAATGATTAAGCAATGTATTAAATCATGATGCATGAATCGTTCCAACGTCCTCACAACCTAGAATATATTTATTTTTCTAGCGTTCTAGAAGGTGGCATACATACGTTCTCTCAATATATATAACTAGTCGGTCTACACGTTTGCGCTGTTAGTGTACCTACAGAAAAATTCATTGCAGCCCAACAATTCCCACAATAATATTTCATAAACAACAAAATCAAATGAAAGCAGTAAAAACTAAATACTTTCCACAAGTGTGCCCCAACACACTCGCTTCAGTACAACAGCTACCTGACAGTTTACCCACAATTAAATACCTTCATAATTGCATGGTTTTGACATACAATTAATCCAGTACAACAATCTAGCACTTCCCTAGACCGCTGTTTGAATGATCATGCGCTCACAACTCACCTTACCTTGGGCATAGCTGCAAAAATTTAATCTACAACATATATGGATATTTCATATATGAAAGCTGCCTCCACCAATAGACCACAGGGCAGCGTATTGCGGTCATCACACTTCTCACCTTTGCCTGGTCGTCGATGCAAAAATTAAAACCCCAAGTCAGTACTTAGATAAGCCACCTAATAATCCTTAATTGGGCATAAGGGATGACCATTGGGATTATAGTAAATTAAATTTCAGATTTAATACCTAAGTATAAAACTTAATGTTTTAAGTCAAAAATTTCCCTTTTGTAAATAAATTCTTTTATTTTTAAATAGACAAATGGTAAATTACGTCGAATCTTGCTCTAAATGCCAGCTATAACAGAACTGATCAAATTCTAAGAGCACAAGCGCAAAAACAATCACCGAAGTAATTAATTTCGCTCTTGAGCCCATATAATCCCGGTAGTCCAGAAATCTCGAAGGATTTCAAACCAACAATCGTACAAACCAAGATCAAACGCAATCCAACATAATTTACCATTCGTTACATCAGAGTTCACAAATAAGTTCGCAAGTAGTAGCACAAACCGAAGCACTTAGTTATTACAACACAAGTTTAGCAGTAGCAAAAGCAACATAGTTTTGAAACCATCAGAGTACGCCCACACTTAGTTCAAATACATGCCAGGTTCGTAGTTCATCCCACAAAAGCACATGATAAGATAGTAGAGTTGATCTTTACCTGAGATCTAGTCATCATCCCTAGCGGGGTGAAGACACACCTTGCAGAAGCCATTATAAAGGATATCATCTCCAACAAGACGGAATAAACCCTGAATATGAGAATGTACTCAGCTAGACTTACCCGTTACAAACTGGAAATAAATGACACCAAGGGTCATGCTAGGCTTATTTTGGTGGAGCTGGCTTGACTCATTTTTGCATAAAAGCATATGTAGCATTAGAGGAACATTTTATTATACTAGCAGCAGCTTAATTCATTTTTAACCTTTCATCTAAGTGAGCACCTGTACTAAACAATCACTTAATTATAACAAGCATTAATAACCATATCCAGTTTAGTACAGCTTTCATCATGATAATTATCAACATTAGAACCACCATTATTTATGAATTCTATGATGCCAGGCAAGGTCAAGTTCTCACTATCCGGGAGAGACGGCGATTCGAATTGATTCTAACTGAGCTCAGAGGGTATTCCCAACACACACCTAGACAGACCTAGCCAGGGTCGTCTTAGGTTACCCTTGGTACTACTCAGGCGCGGGCCCGGTTCTCGCGTCGGCAAAACCGGAAAGACGGTAGCCAGGATGTTCAAGCCATGCTAACCCAAGGACGACGTCAGGATCAGTTAGGCATGCTTGCCCTTGGTCTAGTATGCCGCTTCCCGCGAATTGCCCAACCGCCCCCGTGTTCCCGTATTGAGTTGAGCTACTTGGCTTTGCGGTCGTGGCACACAGGCCCGGCCAAATTTGTGTTGGGCTGCGTTCAACATCACCAAGAGTGAAACAACGCGACCAGTCCTTAATCGACTCAGACAGGGTCCACTATCTCTGCCCGGTCTTCTTTTAATTTATCACATGGTTCATTTCCACAATAGCACATATAGCCAACCGTGACCAGAGAAGTAACCACCTATAGCTCACGGAAGACAGGAAATCACCCGACTTCTACCGGTCTAAGCATGGCTAAGCATTTGCATCGATCCTAACCTAAGACATAGGATAAGGATAGGATAAAATACAGCAAGTATATCCAATCAACACCTATACGTAATGCAATAAACAACATAAAGAACTCAATTGCATTTTATAAAAAGTGGGAGACTTAGAATGCTCCGGGGCTTTCCTTTCACAAAGGTGGATGGCTTGTGGTTAGGGCACTCAGTTAACTCTTCTTCGACGGAGTTGCTTTCATCGGTTGGTTCCTCCTGCCTCTCCTCCATCGGGTACTCCTGGTCCAGGCTCCCAAACTCTAGTAGCATCACCCCCTTCGGCGAACCTATTGAATGCAATGCATAATGAGCATAACGAATGCAAGTGATGATCATGCATGAGAATAAATATTAGCAACAACAACACCAAACCCTCCACCTAGAGTGATGACTCTATTCAAATCACTTTAATTTACAGAGTAGGTGCATATCTCCTCTCTAAAGCAACTCAAGTACTCACCAAGCAAGTCAAGGTATAACTTTTCATCCTCAGTTAAAGAATTACAACCTGCACCTAATCAACTTATATGAATTAGCAAGACATCTACAAGGTATAGCTTCACACACAAGGACAAGCAATCACTTGTAAAGCAATTCAGCATATCTGACCTACAAACAGCAGCTGAAAGAAACAATTGTAACTTGAGTTCTATAACTCCAAATGACATGTAAGAAGACATTATGGAAAGCTTATGAAATTTTCTACAGCTTCTATTTAGACATCACAAGCAGATTAAGACATTATCAAAGTCAAATAAACAAGTTTTCTAGATCTATCCAGAAATTCCAGAGAAGGGCACTTTCTGGAAGTTAACAAGATATAGCTATAACTCATAAACTACTCAACCAAATGCTCTCAAAGTTTAACAGCAACTAGATAATGAAATTATCTACCAACTTGCTATTGACCCTAAAGTCAGAAAACATCATCTAAAGCATGCAAAACCAAAAGTACTACAAACTATCCAGAAAAGCTTAATTTGGAGAATTAATTATTTAATCATGTTCAAACTTGCAAAATAAGCTCACCCAACTTAACCAACAGTTAAAGCATGATTAATGATTACCAAAAAACCTAACAATCCACCATAAAACATTTATCCAAATACCTTTTCCATTTAACATAGATATTTAAGGGCACAAATGAGCACATAGTAGAAGTTCCTAGAAAAATCTACAAAAATTACAATGGACTACACATAGCTCACATAGACCACAGTTCAAATATCACATTAAAATTCTAAGTACAACTCCCTGTAGCAAAAGAACAAGCTACACAAGCTTAAAGGAGGATAATTCACAAATCTATTTGAAAAGTATCAAACAACAGATTTCATGATTTTCTTATCATCCTCACATCACAAGTATACTGTGTACCAAATTTCACCTCAATAGCATGTGTATAGAAAACATGAAAAAATAGCTCACCAATCAAGGCATTTAAACAACTTACTTAGCAAACTGCCATCCAAAACAGGATTATATGCCAACCAATATTTTTCCTAGACAGAGCATGTCAAGACAAAGCTAACCCAACTGGATTCACATTTTTAGAATCATCCATTAATTAGTCATGGATTAAACCATTTTCCAAGGTATTAACAAAAATAAATACACCAAGCAAAATTTACTGCAGAACATAGCAAGTTTCATATTTTTATTAAAAACTAGACACTCAGAGGAATCTAACAAAATTGGAACCACTACATTTGGACTTTATTTGCTCAAGATATGAATTTATGAACATATAAGCATTTTCTAGAACAATAAAATGAAAGCCTAATTCTAACCGACTGACACACGGGCCCCAGGGGTCAACGGCCCCACATGTCGGCCAGAGAGAGACAGGGGACGGCGGCGCCGATTTTGACCGCCGAATTCACGCCGGCGGTGAGGTCTCCGGCGAGACCAACACCACCGTCGTGCTCCCCTTGACCTAGCGCATTGATAGAGGTAGGTGGTGGGGGCTGAGGTTGGCCGGAGCATGGCCGGCGGCGGCGACGCTGCTCGGTGGCGCTTCTTGGCGGCGCCATTGGCGTCTCCGGCAATGTCGAGCTCGCTGAAGCTTGGGACAGCTAGAGGTGACCTAGGGCAAGGCTATGGTTACGGATTGGAACCGGCGGTGAGCTACAGGGAGCTTGACCGCGTGCATGGCATGGCGGCGACGAGAGCGCGGCGGCGTCGTGCTTCATTCCGGCGTGCAGAGGTCCTAATCGGCGAAACCAGTTAGGGTTTCACCCTCTATGTACCATGGCGAACCTTGTACCCGAGACAGGAGAGGGAGAGAGTCGGAGTAGAGTTAGCCGCAGTGAGCTTGGAGCTTGGCAGCGCTCCAGCCATGGCGGCCGCGGCGGAACGGCGCAATGCGCTCTCACCTGAGAATGGCTCGGCTTGCTAGCGGTGTCAGGTGGAAGAGGACATCATGGTGGAGTTTTGGGTGTGATTTGGACGGTGGTGGTGCGGTGGCTGCGGCGCCGCACGGTGGCGCTGCATCGCCTCTCCCCTTTCTCTCCTTTCTGGCCGAGCGAGAGAGAGGAAGTGAGGGTGAGTGAGAGGGCAGGGCCGTGGTCGTGGTGTCGTCGTGGCCGCAACGGCCTGACCGGTGGCCCCCGCGCCGGCGTATGGCCACTAGGTGGCACACGCGGCCTGGCACCGGTCGGCCACTGCCAGCCGTTTGAATCGGCGTTGGCGCCGTTTCAGTCAGGCGGGGCCGACTGAAACCGGCCATTCCTCGCGTCATTAGCCACCAAACCGTGCAGTTTTGGAGAAAATTGTATTACTAAAAATTGTAGCCCTATAGTCGATCTTCAACTTTGTTTAAAGGATGATCCACTGGTTCGGCCTGGTTTGGAAACTACAAGCCACTGAAGAAGGGTAAAAATACATTGAATGCACTTTAGGACTTAGCCAATTTCAGAGACCCCGAAACAGCACTCTTTTCAGCAGAAATGTGTACTTTTGAGCATCTTGCGCACATTTTCATGGCTTAAGCCTTAATTAAAGTTTGTTCTACATAAAATTATCTACAACTTTTATTTAGGACTCACTACCATGCAAAGTTTCTAGCTTGCACTTTTGAAATAGTCAAACATAGTAGCTTTGAAGGCCTTTTAAAGTCAACTACCATCTAGGAGCATAATTAGGCAAAGTGATTAACACCAACAATGTTCCATGAGATGTCCTAAGCATAGTTAAGCTACTGTAGAACACTTTTGGCAAAATTACATGTCATGACATAGTATCAATTAAGCACAAGAAGCATGAAATGACCACAACATGACTTTTAACATGGAAATCGCATAATGACTTGTCATGCATATGCATATATGAGATGAGGATGATGCTTATGGCCAGTTAATGCAAGTGTTTTAGTAAGCTTAACACCAGAGGTGTTACAGTCTTGACTTTGGTGAAACATATGCACCGGTTGCAAGATTGGAAGCAATTAGAATCTTATTGACTTATGCTTGTGCCAACAACATCAAGCTCTACCAAATGGATTCAAAAGTGCATTTTTCAATGGCTACATCAATGAATTGGTTTATTTTGAGCAACCTCCCAGTTTTGAAGATGATAAGAAACCCAACCATGTGTACAAGCTCAAGAAGGCATTGTATGGTTTGAAGCGAGCACCTAGAGCATGGTATGAGAGATTCAGGGAGAGGGTTCAAAATGGGCAAGGTTGACACCACTCTCTTCACTAAGAAGCTTGGCAAGGACTTGTTTGTGTTGCAAATCTATATGGATGATATCATATTTGGCTCAACCAATTAAGATTTTTGTGAGGAGTTTGGCAACATGATGGCTAATGAGTTTGAGATGTCAATGATTGGAGAGCTTAGTTACTTCCTTAGTCTACAAATCAAGCAAATGAAGAATGGCACATTTGTTAGTTAAGGCAAGTACATCAAGGACATGATCAAGAAATTTGGCTTGAAAGATGCAAAGGGCATTAGTACACCCATGGGAACAAATGAACACTTGGATAGTGATGCTAGTGGCAACATGGTGGATCAAAAGTTATATCGGTCTATGATTGGAAGCCTACTCTATGTGACCGCATCAAGGCCGGATGTCATGTTTAGTGTATGCATGTGTGCAAGATTTCAAGCCTCACCTAGAGAGAGTCATCTCAAGGTGACAAAGAGAATATTGAGATACCTAAAGCGTACACAAGATGTTAGACTATGGTATCTTAAGGGGTCAAACTTTGAGTTGATTGGATATTCGGACTCTGACTATGCGGGATGCAAAGTTGATAGAAAGAGCACTAGTGGTACTTGTCAATTGCTTGGAAGACCACTTGTGTCATGGTCATCAAAGAAACAAAATAGTGTTGCACTTTCTACCGCCGAAGCCGAATACATTAGTGCCAGTAGTTGTTGTGCTCAATTGCTTTGGATGAAATCAACATTGAATGACTTTGGGTCAACTTCAAACAAGTGCCATTGCTATATGACAATGAGAGTACTATCAAGATGACAAACAATCCGGTTCAACATTCAAGAACAAAGCATATTGACATTAGGCACCATTTCATAAGAGACCATCAACAACAAAAGGTGATATTTCAATTGAGAGTGTTGGCACCGATGATCAATTTGCTGATATATTCACCAAGCCACTTGATGAGAAAAGGTTTTGCAAGCTAAGAAATGAATTGAACATCACTGACTTCTCCAACATGTAAAGATCCACCCCCACTTATGTGACATGCCTCTCCTTCGAGCAAAGCAAGGTAAAATTGATTGGCATGGCATACATCCTTTGCTAAGGACATGATTAGTGCATCTAGACATAACGAGTCATTTCTAGGTTCATTCATGCAAATCAAATGAATTTGATGTATATATGATGCCACTATTGCTTCTATGCTTGATTTGATCTAGTGGTATTATATGACATGTTTGTGGGCTTGCAATCCTAGTGTTTGATCTAGACTATGAGCTTTAAAGTAGTTGACCAACATGGACAAGATAACCATTGTAAGATGTGTGAAAAAGCTTGTCCTTAGATCAAACCGTGTTAAATACTTTGGGCAAGTAATCTAGATTGAACCAATATGAAAATGGTCCTCATACACTTCATGATTGAATCACAATTTGACGAACTCCTACCTAAAATTGACATAACCTTTTGTGGAAATAGATGACAAAGGGAGAGAGGTTAGTCACAAAGATGATAATTGGAAAATAAAGGGGACCAATTAAAATTTGAGCACACAAGTAGGGGGAGCAAGCTCATGAACAAAGTTATTGCATTTGAATGTGTATTTCACATATGCTTGCTTGCATTGAAATTTAAATTGAAAATTCATGCTTGTGTGGTTGCTAGTGATAGAAATCGAATGATGAATTGATTACTAGCATGCATAAGATTTAGCTAGACTAGGTTTTTTTTTGCTTTCACAAGTGGTACTAGAACCTTGTTTTTAATGATAATCTCATGGGGTATCTAGTATTTGTATGTCTAGCTAACTTGGTGCTAAGGATGGTTGAATTGTGCACTCCAATGGTATCACGCTTCAAAGGTCCATTCTTTAAACCTTAGCACCAAGATTGGTAGTAGTATCTCTCCCAAAACTTATATCCAACATGTGTGCAAGCTTTCAAATCCAAACTCTTAGCACACATGTAGGGGGAGCTAGTACTACCAAATGGGGTTTGCATAACTTGTCCAATCTTTGCACATGATTCTAATGCTTGGACAAGTTGTTCAAATCCAAATTCAATTATACTTCATATCTTTGTGAAGGTTGTCATCAATTACCAAAAAGGGGGAGATTGAAAGCCCTAGTTTAGTTTTGGATAATTGATGAAACCTTTAGACTAATCCTTATGGCTAAGTGTGTGTAGCAAAAGAAAGGATAGTCCATACCAAGTGAAGGAGACTCGGAGAACATCATGGTGATTGTGGTGAATACCAAAAGATGGTGATCAAGTGCTCCAACTTGGAATACAAGAAAGAGAAAAACAAAATGGGTTCCGCCATTTTGTTTTGGCACTCAAGACACCATAGAGGGTGTGAGTGTATTTAGGATAGATAGCCGTACTATTAAGAGGGGTGATCTTAATGCAAAAGCGGTTGCCAAGTGCCACTATGTGTTCGTATTCCATACATATGCATTAGGACCTAGTGAGAGCTAACTAAACTCTTGGAAAATGATTTGAAAATGCTAACACACGTACACAAGTGGTGAGAGACTTTGGTGTTGGCACATGAGAGCAAGGGTTGTTGGGGTTTGGGTGTAAACCCCTCCCGCCGAGCTTGCTCGGCGGGACTCGGCGATTTTTCGGAGAGACACATGCACTTACAGGGGCATCGGACGTTGGGTCCCGAGGCGTCGGACACGTTTGATGACCCTGTGTAAGTTGGTGTTGCACAGAGTGTGCATCGGTGCGTTCAACGTATATTCTTCGGCGCGTCCGGTGCAAAGCAAAACTTGTCAGAGCACGAGCGGCACGTTCATCTGACGCTGGGGCGTCCGATGCCGTCCCATCGAACGCGTCCGATGGGTGTGTGCACAATTTGGGAGCTCTCTGTGTTGCGTCAGGTGGCTCGGCCTGGCGTCCGGTGGAGTTCATCGGACGCATGCTTGTTTGCACGTTTTCTGAAGTCATCGGACGTGTCCGGTGAGGGGCGTCTGCGCGTCCGATGCTATGACAGCAGCTAGCCGTTTGCGCGGGCAACGGTCGATTTGAATCATGGACATGTGGTGTCGCACGAGTGCTCGGGGAAGAGCATCGGACGTGTCCGATGCATTGCATCTGAGCGTCCGATGCCCCCGAGTTGGGCTGACTTTGTGAGATAACAGTTGGGACCTCTTGGAGTCCTTATAAATAGATGTTGGCCGGCTCTAGCTTACTCTCTTGAACATTTTGATTGGTGATACATCCTTGTGAGCTAAAGCACACCTCTGCCACTCATCCTCTTGCTTGATTGTGCATCCATAGTGAGATTGGGAGTGATCTTAGTGCATTTGCTTAGAGTTTGAGCATCTAGTGGCACTAGAGATCGTTGAGCAGCGGGATTGCCTATTACTCTTGGTGGTTGCCGCCACCTAGACGGCTTGGAGCTACGGTGGAGGTCCAGCACGTGTTGGTGATTGTTCGTGGCCAGCTCCCGTTGATTTGTGAGGGATTCTTATGCCTATTCCCCACAGGAGATTCATGAAAGGTGACTCTAGTAAATTGCTCGTGTCATTGAGTTACCTCACTTGTGGGTAGTTGCTAGCAGCACCCGTGGAGGGTTAGGCATTGGAGGCCTATTAGCGCATGCAACACCGAGTGGTGGTCGACACAACGGGGAGTAGCGTGCCGGCAAGCACGTGGACCTCGGGAGAAAAATCATTGTGTCATATTGTCTCCCTTGGTATTCTTGGTGTTCATATTGTGATTGACATATTCATCTCTTGCCCGACATCGGTAACAATCACCCTATCTCTTGCATTACATTGTTTCATTCTTGTTCTAGTGTTAGCATTAGTGTAGTATAGCTCTCTAGCTTGATCACCTAGGAGTAGACTAGCAACTTAGCCCTTGTGTGATAAGTAGAGATCACAAGCTCATTAGAATTATCAATAGGAGGCTTGCCTAACAAGTAGAGCTAGAGCAAACCGCATTTATGCTATTTGTTGTACTAACCATTTGCTCTAGTGTATTTGTAGATTTTTAATTAGGCTATTCACCCCCCTCTAGCCATTTAGGACATTTTAGGCATTACATCATTAAATGCCTTAGTGAGATCCACAAATACCATATATATAAGAGACTTGAGGGTGTCATGCAATCAAGCTCGGAGTTTTATTTCAAAAACTTGCAAAAACTCTGGAATACTAGTTGAGTGAAGAATTTGAGACATAGTACTTGACTTGATTGTTCTGTCTTTCAATTTACTTGAGACCCAAGTGAAAGTTAAGAAGCCCCATGGTTGTAGGTAATATGGGTAAGTTTGAAAGTAAGATCAGTTTATTCTAATTCAGAGAAGAATTTTTGATTGAACGCATGTGTACTTTTAAGGCGTGAACATATTATAGCAACTCCTGATCCAAATTTATTAGTTAGGCTTTGCTAAGGGACTAGCAAAGGTAAGATTGAGGGAGCTTGTTGATGGTGGATAGCGTCAACTTTTTATAGTACAAGAAACATGAGAACTGATCAATACATGTAGTAGTCTAGGGTTTTAACTGATAATTCCATGAGCTTTGGTGATTTCATATTTTCTAGGGAGTGTTCCAGAAAACCGTGGAGAAGGACTTAATTATCAAATGAATTAGTGAATTTATCTCATGGTTAAACATGTGCTATTGGACTCTAGATGGAACTAGGAGACACCATGACGAAGATAGGCCCGAGAGGTTGAGGTAGAGGGCCGGCCGGCCTGGGCCCCAGGGCCAGGCGGCCCCACCCTAAAACCACGTCGGCTCAGCTTTTGGAAGCTTCCTCCACCACCTTTGAGGGTCCATATCCACCATACGTGAAGACAATTTGATCCAAAGGCTCGTATGAATCCTATCGGGCTATACAAGGAGCCCCCTGGCCTCCTGTCTGAGGCATCCCTAAAATCCTAATTTATTATCTCCAGTTGGATCAATTGAGAGGGGTCCCTTTAAATAGATCTACCTCTTAGAGTAGCTATCTAGTCTTTAGAATTAGAGAGAGGAGTTAGAGAGTAGAGTTTTGGAGGAGTTCCAGCCTATCGGTGCTTCTCTTCGGCTGTATTCTCTAGGATCAAGTTCCCTCGCCCAGGACTTGCTTCTGAGGTTCTTCAATCATCGTCTTCTTATGTAAGTAACATTGTATGCATATTATTCTTCTAGTTCATAATTCTTTTGAGTACTTTAGTCTATAGGATACTGTAGATTGAAGTAGTAATATAGGTCTAAACGTGGAGCTTAGATCTAAATTACTTATGAAGGTCCTTTGTCTTTCTGGTAGATGGTACCCGTTAGAAGGACTGGCAGCCGTATATAGATGCTAGTAGGGTAGAATTCTGATTTCTACCCCTATTCAAGATATCTGGCCGTGTTAGAACATTAGAAAATACATTTTTACTAAGATTTGAAGTAAGCGTAATTTTAGTGATCTCCTCTTATCTCTATATAGTCTTGGTTTCTACTCCGGATTAGGTTGGACTGTAGTTATACTCACACGTTTCCTTGTGGATACGATATTTAAAACCTCCGGGTGAAGTGCTATATCGATATTATATTTGTGTCCTTGCGGATAGTCATATTTTCTGGTGTGCATTTAATTTATACCAACACCTAGTCACTGGCCGCCACGGTCACCTCGCCGTTACCGCCGTGCCTGATCCACCCTACCCGTCGCACTAGGTATTGCACTAATATATAGGACTACGACTTGTGTGTGAGAGAGAGAGAGCGTTAATGGCAAAGTAGTGATGTCGACTTTTGCAGGATTCCTAGCTATCCGATTACCGCATATTATAGTTTCGCCAATAATGGGTGCACTTTAGACTTTATAGTTAGATGAAGGGAAAAAAGGAAACAGTATCCATGCAGCTAGTATAAAATTGTTAAAAGTTTGTGGAGCCCCTTCAGCCGGCAGATTTTCTCTCCAAGAGTCTTGCACTGCAATGACTAGCCATGCATCTGTGAGGACAGGGTGCGTAGTCATCCGCCTGAAGGCGATGGGTGGTCCTGTCCATCTACATGGCCGGCCACTGACACGGTTTTCCACGGCATAAACATGCGACTGTGTGGTCCAAACTGCAACCCCCGTAGGGTCCTGTAGCACGCACGAGGTCGGCGTCGCGGGGGTGCCATCGCCAGCGCGTGCTTGCGCGTGGTGGGCGGCGCGGGCACGTCGCCCGTGTGGGGCCCTTCACGTGCGCGCGGCCCAGCCGCAGCGAGGGTGGGCGGGGCTTCGATTGGCAGCCGGGCAGGCGTGCGTCGGGGAGGACAGCAACGCGACCACGCGGCGCCAGGGACGCCCGATCGGACACCGCGGCCCCGCCGCCGCCGCGCGCGCGTGCGGAGTAGGACGTCCTACTGTGCAAGTGCCGCTCTGCTGCCGGCTGGCGACAGCGTATCTATCATCGCCCGCTTTCGATCACAGCCACCAGCTGGAAAAAGGTTTCGGCTGGACGGTATCACGGCAAAGTTCTTGTCTCAGACAGAGGAAATCCTGTTCACTGTGCTCCCAGCTAATTAAAGTGCTAGATAGAATCCTGCAGCGGACACCTAAGAAGAGCATCCTAATCTAAGCGAGGGCAAAGCATCTGATGATTCCATTTGGTCACTAGCTTATCAGAATAACGGCCAACAATATATATAGCGATGTCGAGCAGTATGATCAATAAAAGTGATAGGTCTATATATGGCATATATACATTCGTGGTATCGCCTCTGGCGAGCATTGCTCAACATCGGATATTAAAACCTAAGGGACCGGATAAGTCCTAAGATGCTTGAAGTTTTAGGACATTTTTAAATAAATAAACTAGTATAGATAGGAAATTGATCTTGGTGCCTCTATTTATTTTAGGTGTTTCAATAAAATAAGGCATACTCCCTCCGTCCCAAAATAGATGTCATTCTCGCTTCCCGAGAAGTCAATATTTTCAAAATACCGGTAATTATATATTAAAATATATAAATATTTATGCTAAGTAATTAGTATCATTGGAAAGATCTTTAAGTCTAGTTTTTTAACAAATTTATTTGGAGATGAAAATATTGCACGTTTTTTCTACAAATCTAGTCAAAGTTGAGAAAGTTTGACCGGCACGCATCCCATAACGTCATCTAATATGGGACGGAGGGAGTAAGCCTCTTGATTTCACTACTACATGTTGATTTGTAACTATAGCTAGTATTCCTCTACAGCCGCTTCTACAAATATATTTTTAGAGGCGGCTTAGTTCTCTAGTCATCTCTGCAAAAGATTGACTATGGTAGGACGTCATCAACAAAAATATATCTTTCTTCTATGATATCTCGTCCATCGTAAATTAGCAGAGGTTGTGAACGATCTCCAGTAGGCCATCACCTTTGATTTTCTTGGGCTCAACACACCCATCCTCATGCATGCCATGGCATGAAACGAAATCCAAATTGATTTTTTGTGTATAACTTTTTGAAGGCAATTTTTTGTGTATAACTTATAACTAGCGTGACCAAGTAAAGTACATAGCTACTTACCCTCTCAGGGTGACTCTGGTATCTCCCTCTTAGTGTCATGAACTTGCAAACGGCGTGTTTAGCTAGTTACATAAGCCGGCTGATTTACTATATGAGAAAAATATGGTTTAAATGACTGATAAGCCCGGCTGACAAGAAAAGCGAGCAGGAGAATATCCACAATGTCCACTTCTGCTGTGTTGCTTGTGGCATTGCATTGATACATGTGTTTTGAGTGAAATTATAATCTACTGGGGCTTGAACGTAAGTCCTTTCATATAGCATCCAAAAATAACGTATATATGACTTACCACTCATTTTGTATTGATTTAAGTCACTCCTTTCGTTCAGGATTATGCATGGATCCAAGTTTGTTAATACAGTGCCTGTGGCCTTGTTTGAATATATTGAGCACCCCAGGTTAGTATTCAAAGCTGACCTTAGCAATTATATACTAATTCTGTCTTTAATGAGCGAGGATGATTGAGATATCCAGCTATTAACGGAGGGGTGCTGTCTCTGTTAAAGGCCCATTAACGGAGGTAGACATCTTATCTGAACAGCCTCTGTCAGTCGATTAACTGATCGAGGTGGATGGCTTAAGTTGCCCGTCTCCGTTGATACTCTATTAATGGAGGCGGTTGCCTTAAGCCGCTCTCCTTTAAAGCAACTACCTATGCTAATAGAGTATATAATAGAGGCGGATGACTTACGCCGTCTGCCTTTGTTAATGATTCACATAAGCGCCTGCCACCGATTAACTAAGACGGCTACCCAGTGTGCTCTCTTTGTTAATAAAAGGGTAGTGCTTTATGAAATCATTTGTGTATAGTAGTGATGATTAATGCAGGCGATGGTTCATAGGCGGATGTGTTGCCTGTCTTGGAAAATGAGTTTTGGCCGCTGGATAAAAAGGTTTTGGTAGTAGTGATAGAGGATCTAAAAAATCAAATCGGCACAACTTAGCTAATGCAAGAACAAGTTCTAGAATAACTATAAAAGCGTCCTAAAGCAAATCTATATGGCTTTCACTCTAACTTATATTATATAGTTGAATCACACTAGCAGATTGTCTAGCAAAAGCTTCACATAATGTCTCAAGCACATGACAAAATAAGTAGTTAAACTAATGCTCTTGAAGGATGGAGTGGACAAGAGACAACTAGATTTTTCATGAGGTATCGACTAGTCGCCACTACGCTCTGTCCATGTTGGGGTGAACTCCAAGGGTTGAGATCCTTGGAATCACCATGGAACAAGATCCACTAGTAATAACCAGTATAATTATGGATTATTGGCTGAGAGCCTTCCAAGAATTGCTAATGGTTCTTAGGTGCAAATTTCGACCATCAAAGACCGGTGAATTAAGGGGAATAAATGGGTATAAACATTGTTTCATGGATTTAATTAATTGTTTGCACGGGTTTTGGTGATTACAAATGTTTTGCAATACACGAAAAGATATTATGACCGCATATGCAAAGACAGGCCGAAGATCTCATCCAAATGATTACAAACATTCTCAAATGCCTAAGTTGACATTATCATGTCAAAGATCTTGCTCAGATGTATGAAATATAATTTCGGATCATCCAATTTAGAGTTCGGACAAGAAAGCTATACCTTCCAAAAAATCAGGACACGTGTGCTCAAATAGGTTAGGACGACCTAAATTGAGGTTGGGCGACCCTGACGTGAGCCCAATGCCTCTCAAACTTAGTTCAAAATCTCCTTACTCATCAAAAGACCAAAGGAACTTATGTCCATACAAATGGAGCAATATATATCATAGGAAGGCTGGTACAAGTAGGGCGACCTAAATTGAGGAAAAATTGGGCGACCCTGACGTGAGCCCAATGCCTCTCAAACTTAGTTCAAAATCTCCTTACTCATCAAAAGACCAAAGGAACTTATGTCCATACAAATGGAGCAATATATATCATAGGAAGGCTGGTACAAGCTCATCAACTATGCTATAAATGGATTTCTATTGAAGTATATATGTATGATACAATGTAATTGTGATGTAAATGGATTTCTATTGATGTATATAAATATATAATATAATTTAATTTCATATTATCATAAGTTTCAATATAAATAAATAGGTTTCAATTTGAATTTCAAAAAATGGCGGAAAAATTTTCCAAAGGTGGTTGTAATATTGAGAACTGCCAAAGAAAATATAATTTCCACCGGCGAGTTGGCTAAGTGAAACCGCCAAGAGAAATCACATTTTCACCGGCAGTTCTCACTTAACCACCAGTGGAAATGTGCCATTTCTACTGGCCTTTCTTACTGGCGGCTGTGAGAACCACCAGTGGTGACGTGTTTACCGCCAGCATTGCTCTTTTCTGTACTAGTGCCTCGACCTTGGTTGTATCTTCTAAATTCTATACTATTGTTGGTCCTTTTTTTGCGAATATCTTAGGAATCTTAGCTAGACCGCTCTTTGTTCTTACAGTGGAATTGTCCTCTGTGTCGATGATCATAACTCATATTTATCACTTACCTCCACATTTGTCTAGTGGGTATAATAATTAATAGATACATCCTTGTTGCTTATAAATGCCGCTCTTGTGTGAAATGCTATAATAATATTCTATATTATTAAAGAATTAACCATTTGAGCATAAAATATATCAAAAAGGTTTTCTAGCGCCACTACCTAGAAGTAATTAGCAAAATATATTTTCTACTAACTAATGTAATCTGTGGCTAGCTTTTATGGTATTATGCATGTTTCATTTGTTTGGAACAAACAGGACCACTGTGTGTTAGCCGCTCGGACCTTCCACATATTTTCAAGAGAAACAAACACTACTATACACTAGTACACAAAACCTCAGTACAAGCAGTTTCCAACGCATTTTCATAGGCGTTTTGGGAAGCCGCCTATGCTAGGGGCCAGTGGAAATGGGGCCAGTAGAAATCACATCTCCACTGGCGGTTCTCACGTAACCGCCTGTGCTGGAGAGTTCACATAAGCAACCGCCTCTGGAAATGGCATTTCCACTGACGGTTCACATAAGGAACCGCTAGTGGAAATGCCATTTCCACTGGCGGTTTTTCCCGCCCAAAAATCAATTTGAATTTTCAAATGTGAGCAGCCGCGCCATCCCTCCATCTCTCCCTCCCTCTGTCTCCCCCTCATCTTCCTCCCTCCTCTCCCCCTCTCTCCCTCTCTTTCTCTCTTACACTATGATCAATACAAAGGCTATTTAATTATGAGGAATATATCAACAAAAAGTAATTATATCATACAATTATATACATATATACATCATTAACAATTTAATTACATCATACATTATATACATCAAAGTTGTTTTCCAGCCACGATATATGTTAATAAAGTTTACATTCGATATGATTCTAATAATAATTTCGACTTAATTTCATTGCTTTGATATCCCTTAGCGCTCTGAACTCCGGCCTCACTAATGGGCTTTCTGCATGGTGATATTTTCCCTCCGTAGGAATGATTTCTCTCAAGATGAATGAGCAGGTCCTCAACTATTACATAATATATATATATATTTGCACTTTGTCTATAATATGTTTGCATCTTTAACGATGTCAATACAAACATAATAATTAGTTGTACCTTGTTAGGGTTCCTGATGTACCATTCGTCCGTTCTCATGAACTCGCACACGTAGAATCCACAGTGCACGGAACCGGCTGGTTGCTTGTGGCACTACATAAAGGGCATCCAGTTATTTACTTGCAACATCATCTTATGTACTATATATACATGCATGATATGGATTCATAAATTTACGAACCGACCATTTGTGAAACATGTTCAGTGCCTCCCCTTTCTTGGACATGTCATACACTCCACCTCTTAACTTATAGAATCTATAGCAACTATGATCTCAAAAAGAATCTCTTAGTAATTCCTAAACTCTCATCGATAAAAGGATGTATGTGTTGACGTTTCTTAACTCACATTATATACCGCCAACATACACACAAAAGAGAGATGAAACACTACCATAACTAGAATATAGGGTCCATACACTAACAAATTCCATAGTTGTGGTGAGTTTACTTGTTTTGCAGGACAACCATGAAAAGACATCAAAGATGGGCCAAAAGCATATCAAAAATCTAGAAACTGGCCCAAGAACAAAAGAAATACAAGAGAACCTCCATCCATCTACAGAATTGGGCCAAGCACCACACATGGCAGGCATCCAGGCCCAACCAGCAATCGACCAAAGAAAGGCGGTGGCCAGCTGCGCCTCCCCTGGTGCGCCCGCACCAGGGGGCGCCCATACCCCCCTTGCCGCCTCTCTAACCGACCTTTTTCTAACAGTACATTGATGGCACCCAGAGGCGGTTCATGATGGTCATGTGATCAATACCCCTCCAAACCGACCTCCAAGTACTATATAAGAAGAACCTCATCGCCTCTCAAGATACACAAGTCAAGTGGAGAAGAAGAGAGCCAAGCTCAATTTCCATCCTAGCCTAGCTAGTTTAGTGTAGGGAATGAGAGAGGGAAAGTAGAGGAGGTTCAGGCATGTCTGCCATCTCTTGTCTCGGATCCGGTGTTTCCGGGTTGAGGAGGAACAGTGCCGGACGTGTCGGCTCCCCCCCCCCCAACGTGTACCTCTACGGCCATATACTACTTGGAGTATAAGGTCCGTGTTCTACTACGGTAGTGAGTCTCCGTTTCGTATTTTCTTGCATATTACATTCTTGTGGGTTCATTGTTCATTACTTGCCTTAGTAGCGAATATTTTAGTAGAGGACTCCTGATAAAGACGGATGTTTATATGCTAGAATAGTAATCAATAACGTAGACGTGGTGTCTAAGTTATAGGTTACCCTCGTTTGCCTCACACTCCACGGATGAGGGGTAGGTGTTAGGTGGTGACAGCCCTAACATCCTTTGTATTCCCCCACGTTCGGGTGTGGCGTAGAGTTATAGGCCGGCATCACCTAGCAGACTAGGTGCGATCCGGTGCCCGAAGCAAGAGTGTAGTAGGTAAGATTATCTTCGAATAGAGAACCTAAACCATAGAAAAATCTCACTACCCAAGATATCCCTTCTTTAACCCTCCAGGGAGGACTAAGCCAGTTGACTAGACACAACTTTTCTTCATAAAATTACGATACCCTATCCATCACCGGGTGAAGTGCTACGACGGTAATTCCGTGCGCTTGCGGATTTGGCTGCATTCGCTAAGAAATACCAACAAGCATTTGAGGCGCCGTTGCCGGGGAACGGTTGTCGTTGTAGCCTTCGAACCTAGTCCACCCGTGTATCCTTTATTTTATCTTTTCTAAAATAAATATATATATATATAGAGAATATTTCAATTCAAAACTTTTCTGCTCCTAAGGGCGAGTTCGTAGAACCACCACAATCATCAAAGCCAATCACAGCCACAAACTATGAGCTTCGTCCTAACTTTATAGCCATGGTTTGAGAACAAACCTTCTTAGGGTTAGATTATGAAAACCCTTACCACCACTTACGGGAGTTTGAGTAACTCTGTGCATGCCTAACCATAGCGGGCATGTCACAAGAAACCTTGCAGTGGAAATTGTTTCCCTTTTCTCTAAATAAGAGAGCAAAACAATGGTACACCCAAAACATGGGAAAAGTATCAAGAGATTGGGAGGAATGAAGGAACAAATTTTGTCTTATGTTCTTCCCGATATCCTGGATAGCTGCCTTGCGATAAGAAATACTCAACTTCTGACAAAATGAGAAGGAAACCCTAGGTGCAGCCTGAGATAGATTCCTAATCCTATCATGATCAGGCCCAGACCTATCTATACCCAACCATATACTTTTACAGCACTTTTGGTTAGGGCTTAGAAAGGAAGCTGCCCTACACCTTGATATAGCCGCCGGAGGTTCGTTCACACACCTAATGACAATGGAGGGGGAAACACTCCTAACCCGTATAGCAGAAAATACCCCTCCGCCAGAACCCCTCCTAGTGCAGGCCGAACTATGCCAAGAGGAAGTCTCTTCGGCCGAAGCCGAATTTTTACCACCCACAAAGAGACCCTCAGCCGAACACAAGAATCCGGAGGAAGGTTTTCAACCTTCAGATCTTCCGTTTTTTGAGGATGACCTTTTTTGAAAATCTTGGCAATACCTCGAAATACTTATGCCACCGGAAGCCACTAACACCCAAGAAACCGATCAGCACCCTCGACCAAGAAACCCTCAAAACCTCCGTCGAGGCTTTGTGCACTGCCATGAACAAGGAATGGACCGAGGAAGTGGAGTTAGCATCCGAAGACATTTGGATATGCTGCCCCTCCTCGGTAATCTGAACCAAGGTCGGTAGGACGTGGGTGAATACCCTATATAATCCCACTGTTGGAGCAAACCTGATGTCTGCATCATTTGCTCAGACTTTTCTAAGCAATGAAATACTTGCTCCAACAAGCATTTACTTTCGTAGTGAGGCAAACACGAGACTAAAAGGGCTAGGGGTATTATTCAATATACCGTTGCATCACAATAATGCCATAATACCTTAGACTTTCATGTCTTCGATCTTTAGGATTTCGATATCATGATAGGGCACCCCCTAGAGAGGTTCTTTCTAGAGTCACCAACCTCTGGGGAGATTGACGTAAAACTAGGAAGGGACAAGTTTGCCATACCTTTTTCACATACCAACCCTCTGGTGGCAAACTACCCTCCTCGTCCTAATGTGCCCATGGAGGTTAAATCGGTAATGCCTTTCGACTCACCAGAATCATCCTTAGAAAAAGAAGCCGAGTTCTTTATAGAAGAAAAGGATGATCTGGGTGAGACCATAGACCTTCCTCAAGAGGAAGCCCCGATAAATCCCCCAATGGAGCTAAAACCCCTACCCACTGGCTTGCGCTATGCTTTCCTTAATGGCAATAAAGAAACTCCTGTTATCATTAGTGATAAGCTTAGTGAAGAGGAGACAGCCAAACTCATTGCCATCCTAGAAAAGCATAGGTCCGTCTTCGGGTATTCCTTGCAAGACTTGAAGGGGATTAGCCCGACACTCTGTACCCATCGTATCCCGATAGACCCCTCTAGCACACCTACTCGGGAGCCTCAGCGAAGGCTAAACAATGCGATGAGGGAAGTCGTGAAGAAGGAGGTATTAAAACTTCTTCACGCCGGGATCATCTATCCTGTACCACATAGCGATTGGGTCAGCCCAGTCCAAGTGGTCCCAAAGAAAGGCGGTATGACAGTAGTAGAAAATAGCAAAAATGAGTTAATACCACAATGTACCATCACAGGGTGGAGGATACAAAAACTCAACACGACCACAAAGAAAGACCACTTCCCATTGCCCTTCATTGATGAAATGTTGGAACGGTTGGCGAAGCACTCTTTCTTTTGTTTTCTAGATGGGTATTCGGGTTATCACTAGATTCCCATCTACCCTGACGATCAAAGCAATACAACTTTTACTTGCCCGTATGGAACTTATGCGTATCGACGTATGTCATTCAGGTTGTGTAATGCACCTGCATCATTCCAATGGTGCATGATGTCAATTTTCTCTGATATGATCAGGGAAAGTAGAGGAGGCTCAGGCGTGTCTGCCATCTCTTGTCTCGGATCCAGTGTTTTCGGGTTGAGGCGGTGGAGTGTCGGACGTGTCGGCTCCCCCTCCCGACGTGTACCTGTACGGCCATATACTACTTGGAGTATAGGGTCCGTGTTCTACTACGGTGGCGAGTCTCTATTTCGTATTTTCTTGCATATTACATTCTTGCGGGTTCGTTGTTCGTTACTTGCCTTAGTAGCGGATATTCTAGTAGAGGACTCCTGATAAAGACGGATGTTCCTGGCCGACGCTAGAATAGTAATCGATAACGTAGACGTGGTGTCTAAGTTATAGGTTACCCTCGTTTGCCTCACACTCCACGGGTGAGGGGTAGGTGTTAGGTGGTGACAGCTCTAACATCCTTTGTATTCCCCCACGTTCGGATGTGGCGTAGTGTTATAGGCCGGCATCACCTAGCAGACTAGGTGCGATCCGGTGTCCGAAGCAAGAGTGTAGTAGGTAAGATTATCTTCAAATAGAGAATCTAAACCATAGAAAAACCTCACTACCCAAGATATCCCTTCTTCAACCCTTCAGGAAGGACTAAGCCAGTTGACTAGACACAACCGTTCTTCGTCAAATTATGATACCCTGTCCATCACCGGGTGAAGTGCTACGACGGTAATTCCGTGCGCTTGCGGATTTGGCTGCTTTCGCTAAGAAATGTTGGCGGTCCTTATTGCATATATTTTAACCGCCAAAATAATATAAAATGACAATATTTTATAAAAATCCTAGCAAGATAGGATTTAATCTAATTATTTCCATGAGTTTTGTTGCTTGGACTTGTTTTGCAGGATATTAAGATAATATATAGTACATCTATATTTTAGCGGGAATTGGACAAGAAAATATATTCAAATATTATTGTTGCAAAATAGTCTTAAATAAATATTTGGAGGACGTCATTGCAAAGAGCCATTGAGACCATGGAAATAGATTTATTATTTTCAAGGTCATACGAAAGACATAAGGAAATTGCAAATTAAAGTAGGGGTGCTGATGTCATGCTGACATCACCACCTCTAATTCCCTGCCATCATTACGTCAAATGCAAGTCCAGTTGCTGCTCCACGCCTGGACACGAAGCAAGTCAACGTTACCAGTAGCAGCAGCAGCTAATGTCGAAGCAAACGTGATAAGGGGCAGCTAAGCCCCGCTCTACATCCCCATGCAACAAGCAAGCCACCTCCTCTATACTCCCTCCGTCTCATAAAAAACGCAATCTTTGACTTTTAATCATCGCATTTGACCATTTGTCTTATTTAAATTTTTTATATAAATATCATGTATCTTGTTATGACTTATTTTATTATTAGAGATACTTTTATAATTGTTTATTTATTTTATAATATATATAAATTTTTTAAATAAGACGGATGATCAAACTCGATGATTGAAAGTCAAAAGATTACGTTTTTTATGAGACGGAGGGAGTACGAGGTTCAGGAGCAACAGCAGCCAACCAGGCTTGAACGCTGCAAAGGCCAGGTCTGCAGGCTCATGTCGGCTAACGTGTCAACACAAAAGAGCAAAGAGGCAAAGGCAGCAGCACCACGAGCGTTTGTGCGAGGCATTTCACGACCAGGAGCAAGGGACAGGTCGGTCCCAGGCCCAGTAGCTGCCGGCTGGACACTCGACATAAGCAGCGCACCAGCCCAGGACAAGAAGGTCAGGACTCAGGCGGTGTCCACCAGCAGCCCACAAGCACCGACCGACACAAGCATCCCAGACCCATGCAGAGCCGGCCAGCCAAAGGCGGTGGCAAGACATGCCGGCCAGGGTGCGCCCGCACGCTGGTGCGGCCGCACCGCCAGCAGCTCCGCCTGGCCCTACCTTACCTTTCTATGGTGGTTCAATTAATGCTCCTAGAGACGGTTCTGTCTGGTAACCATGTTTAATTCCCCTCCAAACCGACCATACACCAGTATAAATAGGAGGGGAGGGCCTCCCTCTCACACACACCAACAAGGAGCAACACTCCACCACATTCTAAGATGTAGAAGTAGTACTAGCATAGTTGGGAGTTAGCATAGTTGGGAGTTAGGGAGAGGTGCTCAAGTTCTGGAGGAGTCTTTGGAGGTTCGGTACAATCTTATATCGCTTCTCTGTATCGCTCAGCCCTCAGAGGTTTGGTATGAGCTTGTATCTTCCCTTTGTAAGACTCTAGTATTTCATATATATCTTCTCTATTTACTTGAATTATCTTTCATGGTTATCTAATTCTTGCTTTAGTAGCTAGCTAAGTATGGTTAGTATGGTGGTTTACACCTTGGCATGGGATCTCCGCTCGATCGAGTGCTTTAGTCTAATTAATATATCGGACTAGAGTAGTAGCCATTAGCGTAGACGTGGTGTCTGGGCTAGCGAGTTACCTGAGTTTGCGCCCAACCCCACAGATAGTTGTGGTAGCCTCGGGGGTGACAGCTCCGACCAGGCCTTTGTATTCCACCACGTTCGGATTGGTGATTTCGTAGAGCTTTTGGCAGCCTGACCCCGGTTACCCTTTCCCTGTCTTTTCGAGAACCGGAAAGAAACTGCTGCTCTAAAGTGTTATGGTGTGATCGCTATGCTTAACCTTTGCTTAGATATCTTCTATGGTATGAGCTAGAATAGAACCACAGTGATAGAGAAGTGACTAGGAACCTCTAACTCTCCTGTTGTCCTCCCAGCTTAGTCGGTCTGCTCTTTTATCTTTTATGGAGTTCTCCTGTGTGTGTCGCTTATACAAAAATCCAATCTTTTACCTTTTACCCCCACTTTAGTCTAGTTGGTACACTAGCTAGCAGATACATGGTGGTTAATCATTAGCTTCTTTAACCATTGCTTCCCTGAGAATAAATACGATACCCTGGAATATTCCTAGGTGAAAGCTACAACGGTGTCCGTGCGCTTGTGGATTTCTCTGTTTGTGTAATTTATACCAATAGGCTTTCTAGCGACATTGCTAGGGACACAAACCTGGCGATGACGCTAAGAAATGCCAACAAGCCAACCGTTCTTCGTGAAATTACGATACCCTATCCATCACCGGATGAAGTGCTACGACGGTAATTCCGTGCGCTTGTGGATTTAGCTGCTTTCGCTAAGGAATACCAACAGTATGCTCGCTTATGTCGGCTTACCGTTCTAACATGGTCGTGAATTTTGCATATGTTTCAGAACTGAAGTCTGTGGAGTCAAAGACCAGCACCCTTCTGTCCCTAGGATAAATATAAAAGCATATCCATTGGTTGTTGCACAATCGGACCAGAATTATTATGCATGTATATAAACTGATACTTAATTTGATGTATGTATATAAACTCATACTTACTTAAAGTTATAAGGGGCAATTATGACTTCCCTGTGTTTGAATTGAAGCATTGCATGTCCTATGTAGGTGGCGTATTAAGTTTCATGTTCCTTCTCTAGTTTCTATCGATCGCTGTTGTCACCAATCTGGAAGGTGTGCTTGTTCCCACATATTTTTTTGGGCGAAGGTACCCAGCCCTTTTGCTCTTATTCTTGCTTGGTCCAGGACCGTAAAACATCTTGTCTTGATCATATTGCATTCTGCAAGGCACAAGTGGATGTTAGAAAATTCAATCTTAATACAAGTGAATAATAATAAACGATGTTCATGTTAGTATGAGAGCAAGACTTACAATGCAAACAGCGTTACGAGCTGAACATCGAGCAGCTTGAGGTTCATCATCAACCATATGTCCTCGAAAGTAACGAAAGCCGTATATCGTTCACTTCTGAAAGCTGATGGTATATTCACTTGGATTGCGTCAATGCGAACAGAAGCTGCTCTCATATACTAGTCATGAAGTCTTTTCATTCTAGCCGGGAGCTTTTGGAGTTTTTCCCAACTCAGTAGAGGCCTGCCCGGTATATATGTATTAGGGACATTTTGATAATCATCCCATGTTGGCTTCCTGATCTCCGGACCTTTTGCTGACTTCTTCAGCTCAGCTAAGTCCATGATACGTGACTTGCGAGTCCACGCAATCCCTTTCAAAAATTTGGCGGTGCCAGCAGTTTATTCTTCGAATCGTAGGGTAGACCAATTTGGGAACCGAAAATTCCTCGCCTTAGGTGTTTCTTGGATCTTCTTTGGTTGCGACGATGGTGTCCAAGGCGAAGCTTCGACGTCTTGAAGCGGTGGGGAAGAAGCAGGCTCATTGAATGGTGTAGTTTATGGCGGAAATCCTACTGGTTTTGGTGTTGATGGTGGGGTTCGAGAAGGATCAGTAGCATGGGGTGATGGTGGGCTAGGAAGAGACTTGGCAGATGGGGATGGTGTTGGATCCGGATGATGGTCAAGACGTGCTGACTCCTGAGTTTCTGGTAGGGCTTCAGAGGAAGGTGGTGGTTGCTGGGTCAACTGGATGTCTCATCGAGGCCATAGGATGAAATTCTTAATGGTCTATCTGAGTGTCTCAATACCCTCGAGGCCAGATATTTCTAGCACATCATCCTCGTATCCTGGATGACCGTCAACACTTCTACCTTGCAATACTCTTCTGGTATAGTAGCATGGTGGTAATCACGTCCAGGGATCACAAAGCCCATGGCTACCTGCCTTGTACGTTGATGCTTCATACCATATTGTATGAGCAGTTTGCAAGGTGCAGCACATTAATGTCATCCACTGGGTAGTGGTGTGTGTTTCCCATAGACCCCACACTACTTGGAAAGGGAGGAGATTGAGTGGACTTGGTGGTAATGATCTGCTGAGCTCCAGGCAAGGGTTGTTTTGGGACAAGCTGCATCTGTGGTCCTTGTGTGCTCATCTGCTGAACAAACATTGCACTAGCTAACTTCTTCATCAACTATGGATAAGGATTTGTTAGCAAATCTGACATCATGTTTTTGAATTATTCCTTAGCCTGTTCCTCAAAATATTGCTTCTTGTCGCCCTTATATCGATGTCGTTTCTTATACATGCCCACCCACTCCTCACCAAATCCTTCTTTCCATCCCTTCTTTGACGAGATTCCTCGTACACGTCCAAGATGCTCAGGGTTGCCCAGACCAAGAGTCAAGATGTCCCTCTCCCTTTGTGGCTTGAATCTCTCTTGTTTTACCTCCACTGCCAGTTCCACCATCCTGTCAACTGTCGGTGTGATTTCTAAGGGACAACTCACACCGGTAGGAGTTTGTTTAGTTCCTCTAGCTTTGAGCCAATTTGCTGACATCTCGCCAACTTCCTCTGAGAGCACAGTCTTGCCTTGTTTCTTTAGCTCCTCCTCCTCTGCCCACCATTTCGGAATCTACAGCTTGTAACCATCCGTGCCAAGGTGATGGTGGTATTTGTTCCTGTTTGCTAGTTCTAAAGCAGCTTCACTCTTGGCTTTGAAAGTTGGGTCTTCCCTCTGTGCCTTGAATACTTTCCACTACCTAGGGGTGATCTTATACTTGCTCATTGGGTCTAACCCATGCTTCAGAAATTTAGTATTCATCTCTGATCTATAGTTTTGAAATGATGTTGCAATCTGCTTAAAAAATACCCCTTCACAACTTTCTCCATCTCCGTAGGGAAAGCAAACCTTCCACCTAGGGATTGTGATATCCAGTTTATCCCTGACCAAGAAACCAATAGCATTCTATAACTTGGCAGCCACCTCATCAGACACTATAGGCTCTCCTTTTGGGCCGATGTTGGGAATAATATACGTCTTCTCTAGCCACTTGTTTGTTCCTCTGTCACCGTGTTTTCGGTCACTCAGTTTCCTTTTTCTTGATTTGGAAGTGATTGTCTCAGTTGTTTCTGGTGCTTCGTTGCGTGACACGTCTTCTTCTTCCGCTAGAATCTCCTGCATTTGAGACAAAACCTCCTGTCCGAACCAATTCAAGAGTGTAAGGATCGGTGCATATAATAATGGCAGTTGGAAGTAATGGTTTATCATGTACTAACTATACCTCATCAGAGGGATCATAATCTGGGTCTTCGCTTTGTTTACGTGGCCTATCTATGCTAGGGCATGGATCACTTCCGTTCCCGTCATCTTCATCTTCTTCCAACATGTCACCATAGAAATCATCTTCTTCTTGTTCTTGTTCCAGAGAGTTTTTCATTCTAAATGTAGGGGCAATAACTATGTGAGTTCATTTGATAGGATTTTACGTTAAAAAAACAAATCTTCGTAGCATGGTAATGGCGTGAAATTAACCGTTGTTTCGGGGGTGTGTGAGTCTTAATGGGCGACTTTGCATACTGGTCATCTACCTGATGCTCTCTAGATATTGGAGACGTCATCTTCTCGCTAACTTGCAATATAATAAGCTAATATCAGTACTAATTATTACATAAAATAACATTATTACATACACAAAAATAGAAAGTACATACAATTACACTAGAAATCATTATTATATAGAATGTACACAAAGGCCATTGTTTTATGTTATCATACACAAATTTTTACAAACACATTTCCTAAATAAAGAAAGTACTTAGTAAATAAAAACAATCTAATTACAAACAATCATTTCCTAAAAGAAGCAACTTATTATATAATAAGTCCTTACCAAAATAATTACATACACGAAAATAAAGGAAATTCAATTAGTACATACAATTGCATGTCTACATATAAAAAATAAATAATGTCTACAATTGCAGCTCATTAATAAAGAATAAATAATGTCTACATATAATTAACAAATTCACAAATATTAGATATTACATACATACAACTTGGTATAAACAATACTACATAAATAAAGCCCACTTGTTATTAGAAAGTAATATAAAGCATTTGCAAGTCATTAATAAATGCTAAGTATATGCTTCATATTATGTACAAGTCATTAAGTTATTTTATTAGTTATATTATATACCAAGATGATAAATTTATATATGCAACAAATTTAATTTTATTGCAATGTCTACATATATGCAACAAATTTATATAACAAATTAAATGCCTAGATATATATATATATATATATGTAGGAAATTCATTTGACTAATTGAATTAACAATTAAATTAATAAAAAGAAAAAAACAACAGTAGGGGCCGGCCTGCCGAGCCCATCATGGCCCGACTAGGGCAGGTCGGCCCAAAGACGCACGCACGCGCGCACGCCTGCCGCCCCTGCGCATGCGCCACTGTGTGCAGCCGGGGGAGGGTGCTGCCGCCGCTCCCGCAGCGCCACTACACGGGGCGGCTCGATCGGGCCGGGTGGTGGGGAGGTCCGGCAGCCGGCCGGTGCCGGGTAGGCCAGCCTACCATGCAGCGCGCAGCCCTCCTCGGCGGTGCTTGTGCTGCCGCCCGGCCACGTGGGCCACATCTCCGCCTTCCCCTCTCCCTCTCCCTCTCCTTCTCTCCTTGCACAGACACACAAGGCAGCGCGGAAGTCGAAGACGAGTACCCGACGAGGAAGAAGAGGATGGAGGCGGTGCGGTGGCTTCCGGGTGCAGTGGTGCGCGGTGGCAGCTCTTCGGTGCGTCGAAGCACCTCTAGACGGCACGTCGGACTCCGGCGAGGAACCCGGAGGAGGTGGCGTCAAGGCGGGCTTGGAGTACCGGCGTGGAGGAGCGGCAGCTAGTGGCGGCGATAGAGAGAAAAATCGGCATGCCCGACGGCGTAGTTTCAGAAGAACGCGCCCACCAAACTTCTGAAAATTTCAAGTCTGGTGGACGCCTTTTATAGGGGGAGCATTTCCACTGGCGGTGCTCTTAGATAACCACCAGTGGAAACGATTTCCACACGCGGTTGGCTAAGACCGCCGCCTGTGCAAATGATTCCCGTAGGCGGTTCTCTTAGCCAACCACCGATTGGAAATTATATTTCCACTGTCAGTTTACTAAGACTGCCGCCAGTGGAAATGTTTTTCTTTTTTTATTTTTTTCTTAAAGTTTCTCTTTCTTATCCTCATTCTCTAAAATATATAAGAAAATATCTTCGAGCCATATGAGTAGAAAGAAAAGGCCTATAATACTTTTAATTTTTTGTTTTTCCTTAATATTTTCTTTCTTATTCTCATTCTCTAAAATATATAAGGAAATATTGTAGAGCTATATAAGTAGAAACAAAAGGACTATAATGCATTTTGTTTCTTATTTTTTCCTTAATATTTTCTTTCTTATTCTCATTCTCTAAAATATATAAGGAAATATTGTAGAACTATATAAGTAGAAAGAAAAGGACTACAATGCTTTTCTTTTTTGTTTTTTCCTTAATATTTTTTTTTCTTATTCTCATTCTCTAAAATATATAAGGAAATATTGTAGAGCTATATAAGTAGAAAGAAAAGGACTATAATGCTTTTCTTTTTTTTCCTTAATATTTTGTTTCTTATTCTCATTCTCTAAAATATATAAGGAAATATTGTAGAGCTATATAAGTACAAATAAAAGGACTATAATGGTTTTCTTTCTTTTTGTTTTCTCGTAATGTTTTTCTTTTTTATTCTAATTCTCTAAAATATATAAGACAATATATAAGAAAATATGAATGATGATTAGAGATCAGTGCGTAGAAAGAAAAGGACTTAAAGAAGTAGAAACAAAAGGAAACAAGTTGAGGAGCAATACCAAGAGAGAGAAATTTATGAGTACAAATTATAACTGATAAATTGTTACACATGACATTGACTAAATATTTAACTTAAATAGAAGAGAGCCAGCCAGCTACTATTCTTCCTTCTCCATCGTGGCACACCCATGGCAATGAGTTCTTGGGGATATTACGCTCAACATTGCTTATCTTTGATGGATGATCTGTAAAGAAAGACATGTGCCCAAACTGGTTGAAATCATTTAGGTCAATTACACCATCAACTTCTAAAGCTTGCTGCCTCTCAGGGAGAACTACATGCTTGGTCTTGTTGGTGCTTGTATTCTCTTCCTTCGAAAGGATCTGTTCGATATATATAATACATGTGCAGCACATGTAGCAAGGATCCATGGGTCATCCTTGTAATCTACTTTACTTAGATCAAGAACTCTCACGTCATAGTTATCCACTGTGATATGTTTGTCATCAACCCATTGGCATTGAAATATAGGCGTCTTAAATGAATCATAGTCTAGTTCCCATATGTCCTCAACGAAGCCAAAGTATGTAGCAGTTTTATCTAAATCATCTATGGCCTCGCAACGAACACCACTATTTTGTGCCATGTTCTTTTTTGTCCCTAGAAGTGGTACAAAACGTGAAGCCACTAATGTCATAGGTGTGCCATGATGTGACCTGGCGGGATGGTCTAGCTGCCAACCTCTTGATAGTTTGTTGCTCAATTGTTTCTCTATTTGGAATGTTCTGCTCCATTAGCCATGTGGTGAATCGACGCTTGTGTTCCTTCGATAGCCAATCCTCTATTTGCCTAGGGTTATGATCACTTAGCTCTTCCATGTGTTGTTTGATCAGAGGCTCCATTATCAAGAGTTGATGTAGGATGCTATGATGCGCCTCGAGAACAATATTGTTGATGCGCCTCGAGAACAATATTGTAGTCTAACAGGATGAATGATTTCTGGCCCATCCTCCCACACCCATATAGTCTACCGTCATGTCAGGATGGAGGCAAACCTATTGCAATCTGGTCTTTTAGGCAATTGTTATAGAATGAACCTCCGGACTCAATGGCCTCTTCAGTAGTGTATCCCTCTATCATGGATGCCTTAGGACGAGCACGAGTGGATACGTACCCATTCAGTATTGACATGAAACGCTCATATGTCCACATCTCATGCAAATATATGGGACCCAATGCATATATTTTGTGGCACTAAATGCACGACAAGGTGTACCATTATATCAAAGAAAGATGGCAGGAAACACATCTGAAGCTACAACACTATCTCCACTGTGAATTCCTGAAGAGTCTCAAACTGCTCACGGTTAATTACCTTTTGTGATATCTCATTAAAAAAGAAGCACAACCATGTTATTGCCATCTTTAAGAACACCGGACTTATAACCCTAATGGCAATAGGGAGGTAAGTTGTCAGCATCACATGGCAATCATGTAAATTGTAGTTGGTGAGTGTAAGGTCCTTTATTGACACAATGCTTTTAATATGGGAGCAGAATCCAGCTGGAACTTTCAATTTCTTCAACCACACACACATCGCATGTTTCTCATCCATGCTCGGGTTGTAGCTTACTGCCGGGAGGTGGTACTTTCCATTATCTAGTAAAACCGGGTGAAGTTTAGGTTTTATCTTCAAATTGACCAGGTCATGATGTGAACTCAGTCCTTCCTTCATCTTGCCCTTTCTATCTAGCAAGGTACCAATTCTGCTTTCAAACACATTCTTCTGAATGTGCATATAATTGACTGCGTGTCGTACGTCAAATTCTTTCCAATATGGCAAATACTTGAAGAAAATTGACATCTTCTTGAATGTAGCCCCAGCAGTTGGCTTCACATCCTTTCTTGCTTTTCCGTCTTTCGTCTTCTTGCCAAAAAACTTAATGTTCTTAACTATCTCGTACACTCTATGACCTTTACTATTACTTGATGGAGTAGTGGACCTTAGTTCATCATGATTGTCAAACTATCTATCCATCTTTCACAAGCGGTACCTATGACCTTTCTATAAGAAACGTCTGTGTCTTATGTACACTATCTTGTTGGAAGCACTAAGGGACATGTAAAAGGTTTCATCCAGACATACTAGACAATCGACCTTACCTTTGAACTGTCCTAACGATACAAAGAGAGCTAGGTAATCGTTGATCGTAACAAAAATAATTGCTCTTAGTATGAATGACTCTTTCTAGTGTTCATCCAATATGTCAACACCTATATCCCACAATATTCTCATTTCCTCCATTAATGGCTCCAAAAATACATCCATGTCAACACCAGGTTATGTAGGTCCAGAAATAAGAATGGTTAGCAAAAGGTATTTTCGCTTCTGCAACAAGTGTGGAGGGAGGTTGTAGATGGGGAGGATCATCGGCCACGTGCTATGCTTGCTGCACCTTTCGGCAAAGGGATTCATTTCGTCGGTACACAGTGCGAACCTAACATTTCTTGTCTCCTTAGCAAATTCTAGGTGGTCATCATTGACTTTTTGCCATTTCTTCCCATTGGTAGGATGTTGAAGCTTTCCATCTACTTTATACTTATCAGAAGCATGCCAGGTCATAAGCTCTGCATCCTCAGGGTTTACGAACAAACACCTCAATCGATTTACTACCGGAAGGTACCATATAACCATAGAAGGAACCCCTCTCCATGCGTAATAGTCTTCTTCATTTTCTTTAATGCAGGGTTTTAAACTCTGTTAGGTCTTCTTGCTCTTCTTTCCTTTAGAAATAGAAGTTGCATTCTCTTCTTGTAGGTACTCTTTTTTCATCTTGTACTGACTCGCACCACAATTTGGACAGTTATCCAAGTCTTTGTAATCACCTCGATATAGGATACAGTGATTTCTGCACCCGTGGATCTTCTAGACACCCATAATAAGTGGACTGATTAGCTTCTTTGCATAGTGCGTGTTAGCAGGCACTATGTTCTCTTTTGAAAGGATATCTCTGAGAGTACTCAATAATGCATCGAAGCTAGCATCCGACCATCCATACCTAGCTTTCAACATTAACAACTTAAGCACAGACCGTAATATCGTAAACTATTTGGTACAACCTTAGTCTCATTGTACAATGGCTCTGCTGCTGTCTTCTCCAAGGTCTCTATACCTTTTATGAAGAACATTGATGGATCCGTATGATGACACAATAGTACATCCATGAATTCTGCATCTTCATCCGCCACTTGAGCTCTGTTCTCCTCGATTTTTCCAATATTTGCATCATCATGAACATCGGGCACAACATGTTCACTCTGCTGGGGACAATGGTGTTGTGTGTCATGTATGAACTGGCATACGTCGTCAACAAGCATATCTGGGCCACTAGCACCAATATTCATAGGGCGTAGAGCTACCCTCTCCATGCTTTGTCTAAATTAAGTAATCCTTCATAAATCCTCGGCAGACCAGATGAGCCATCATTGGTTTCGTGTCTTCAAAAACAACTAGATTTCTATAGTCTATACAAGGACAATATATGTGCTTTGTTTGTGTTCTCAAAGCATGATTTTTAGCAGCATCAATAAACCTATGGACCTCGGGTATGTATGATGGATCTACTCTTTCTAAGTTATACATCCAGAATGCTCTATCCATCGTTACCTGTTATCGAGTTTAATAGATTTATATATTGTATTCACTAAAAAGAAGACATGACTGTTTTGTGATATTAATTAACTAACCTTTGGATGATCAGCAAACTCCTTCAAAGGAATGTAGACGAAAACGAGCCCTTGCTTGTATATTTCTCAATTAGTACACCTCCAGGCTAAATTGCATATAGTTAAAACACTAGTTAAATAAATATGCCTCTCAATAATAACTAAAATAAGACTAATTAATAACCCTAATTAAAGCATCACCACTACTTAATTAAACAAAACAAAACTAAATAATTAAACAAGAACTAATTAATTAGTGCATCAATATCTAGAAAAAACCCTATAAACTAAAACAAGATCAATTAATGAAAATCTAACTAAAAGCATCACTACTAGCTAATTAAACTAAACTTAACTAAATAATTAAATAAGAGTAACTAATAAAACTCTAAAGGTTAAACCCTAGATAAAAAGTGAAACCCTAGATAAAAAGTGCCTAGAATTATTGAAAAAAACAAAATCCTAGCTACTTCTCTCTCACTTGAGGTGAAACCCTAGATCTAAAAAGTTGTTAGGATTGAGCAAGAATGGTTGAAATGAGGCAAGAAACACATAAACTAAACTTTTTTAGCAACCTCCGCCGAAGAATTCAAGATCAAAACCTTCGCCCTTGTATTTTGGTCAAATCTGGACCTCAAAATCTCCTCCCATGGAAGCAAGTCTCGGGCTACAGTTCTGGTGGTTCTGGTGGGGAGGAAGAAGGAGGGGTATATATAGGAGAAACTCACCATAGGCGGTTGATCTAAGGAAACCGCCTATGAAAATATCACATTATCACTAGCGGTTCCTTAAGTGAACCGCCAGTATAAATGTCACCATTTACACTGGTGGTTCACTTAAGGAACCGGCAGTGCTGTTCGTTTTTCATAGGTGGCTCTAAAGCTGGGGCCCGCGTATCGATTTTCAGTGGCGTATGTTAACTAAAACCGCCTATAGAAATAAAACCACACCATCAACACAAATGCTCTGTGTACTAGTGATACTAAAGGTTTGCAGGGGTGGCTCTAGATGATTTTAGGGGGTAGTTTCTATAACCGCCCTTACCACATCATCTCTACAAATCCCGTATTTGTATGGGTGGTTTTCCAGCTATGTCCTAGAAATGAATTTTTAGATTTTACAAAACTGAAAAACCAAAAGGCCGGAATTTTATTCGCTTCAGGGAGGCCCGGCCCCCTACCGGCCAGCGCCCATCCATCTCCGTTGAAATTGGAAGCCGCGGCATTTTTGGCGTAAAATTGCACACTGACGTGACCGGTGGGATGCAAACCCATGCCCTACCCCTCTCGCATACCCTCCCTTACCACTGCACCACATCATCACTTTTGACTGTAACCAGTTTTGGTCCTCCTCATATTATACCAAACCAAGTTTGAATTGAGTGTTTGAGGCCCTAAACGAGTTCAAATATAAAAGTTGTCAACTATAAAGTTTCATAACATTTCGTGATCTATAGCTTTCATGTTGGTCATCCATCCGAGGTCATTTAAAAAGTCAAACTTTAAATTAGAGAAAGTCAAACATAATTTGTGTAACGAGATAATTTTAAATAAAAAGGTTGTCAACAATAAAGTTTCATAACTCTTTGATATCTACAACTTTCATTTATGATGTTTCTCTATCTGAGGTTATTTAAAAAAATATTATTTCAAAAATCAAATTTCAAACTTGAGATATTCAAACATAGTTTTCCACAACTATAAAGTTTTATAACTTTCTAAGATCTACAACTTTTATTTTAGTTATCTTTTCATGCAAGGATGTTTTATCACCTCAAATTTTGAATTTCAAATTTTAACTATTTTAAACAATATTTTGAAAGTGTAAATGATTTTAGTTAGAAAAGTCTTGAATAACAAAGTTGTGCAGCTCATCGAGATATACAACTTTTATTTAGGTCATTTCTTCATCCGATAAAGTGATTATAATGTTGTTCACAAATCTTACAAATCTCTCACATAATTTCCTTAAGTATAAGACAGATATATAATGAGTTTACAACTTTTATGTTTATGATTTTTCCAGCTAAAGTCATTTACTATTTCAAAATGTTGTTTCATGTTTCCATTTTTAAAATTTAAATATTCAATTAACAAACCAAACTCACATAAAAAGATAAAGATGTAGTAAAACATTAAATTGATAAAGAATAATTTAAAAACATTAGAAAAAATTATCAGATTTAGAATTAGTATGAAGGAAAAAGACTAATTATAAATTTAGATCAAAGATTAAAAAGTGCAATAAGAATTCTTTAACAACACATTAAATTTCAAAGCTGAAGCTTAAACTGAATTTTGGAATAAAAATGTTTTCAAACGAAAAAGTTGTAAACAGCAAAGTTGCATAACTTTTTGAGATCTACAACATTTATTTTAGTTATTTCCTCTTCTAAGATCATTTTGAAAAAATTAAATTTTAGTACTTGATTTTTAATATTCGACATCTATTTGTAGGAGCGCCTCAATATAGAGTTGCCTCAACAAATCGATTTGTAGGGATGGCTGGATATAGAGTCATCTCTACAAATAGGCACCATTTGTAGAGGTTGCTCAGAAGACTTGCCGCTCCTACAAATTGATTTGTAGCAACGATTCGTTTCAGAACCATTTATAAGGGCTGCTTAATATAGAGCTGTCCCTATAAAAAAGGGATGTGTTGCTACAGATCCTTTTTATAGTAGTGAAAAATCATCAAAGAACCTAGGGTTCTTGGTGGTTCATGACCCATGCATCAACACATTGACCCTACAAAGAACCCTTGTATCGTTCGGTCACACTAGTACACAGATGATTTCTCTTGACGGCATAAAAATGTTTTTACTGGTGGTTTTGGACAATGGACGCCACTGGAAATCAACAGGTGGGTCTTACAACTAGAACTGCTTGTGCAAATATATTAGCACTGGCGGTTCAGTTAAGAGAACCGCCAGTTACACAGACGGTTTTCGTAAGAAACCGCCTGTGTTAATCGAGGCCAACACAGGCAGTTACTTAAGTCAACCGCCTGTATAAATGAGGCTATTCACACTGGTGGTTCTCTTAAAGAACCGCTTGTGTTGATTAGTTTACACAGGCGGTTCCTTAAGTGAACCGTATCTGCTGATCCTGCTATATATACCCCTCCTTTCTTCCCCACCAGAACTGTAGCTGGTAGCCACCTTCCATTGGAGGCGATTTTGGAGGTCCAGATTTGAGAAGAAACAAGGGGGAGAGATTTTGATCTTGATTTCTTCCAAGGAGGTTGCTAAGAAAGGTTAGTTTATATATCTCTTATCTCTTTTTAACCATTCATGCTCAATTCTAGCCAAATTTTGGATTTAGGGTTTCACTTTAGAGAGAGAGAAGAGTAGCTAGGTTTTTATCATTTTTTCATCATTTTGGATTTAGGGTTTCACTTTGGATTTAGGGTTTTAATTTTGAATCTAGGATTTAGCCTTTAGAGTTACATTAATTAGTCTTGTTTAATTATTTAGTTATATTTAGTTCCACTAAGTAGTAGTGATTCTTTAATGAGGGGTTTTTATAGGAATTGATGATTTAATTAATTACTATAGTTTTTTATTTAGTTATTATTTTTTCTTAATTTAAGTATTGGTGATGCTTTAATTAGGGTTTCATTAGATATTCTTTATTAGGGTTTTATCTACAAACTGATGCTTTAATTAATTAGTCTTATATAATTATTTAGTTGAGTACTAGTGATTAGGGTTTCATTAACTAGTCTTGCTTAAGTTATTAGAGTTTCATCCATAAATTGATGATTTAATTGGTATAGATGGGTTTAACTAAGTATTAGTGAGAGGCATATGTGTTTAGCTAGTTCTTTTAACTAATTTTATGAAGTAAACTATTTAATTTATCATTAAGATTAAATGTGGTAGTCTAGGTTCAACTTTTTAATTTGTTTAGTTATTTCTTGGGTGTTTCATACATTCCTATCTCTAACAATTCTATATGTAATTTAGCCCCAAGGTGTACTAATTGAGAAATATAGAAGCAATGGGTCATTTTCATCTATAATTCTTTGAAGGAGTTTGCTGATCATCTAAAGGTTAGTTAATAAATATCACAAAACATTCATGTCTTCTTTTTAGTGATTATAATATTTAAATCTATTAAACTCTATAACAGGTAACGATGGACAGAGCATTCTGGATGTATAACTTACAAAGAGTAGATCCATCATACATACCTAAGGTCCATAGGTTTATCGATGTTGCCAAAAATCATGCTTTGAGAACACAAAAGAAGCACATTTGTTGTTCTTGCATAGGCTGTAGAAATCTTATTGTTTTTGAAGACACAAAACCAATCATAGCTCATTTGGTATACCGAGGATTTATGAAAGATTACTTGATTTGGACAAAGCATGGAGAGGGTAGCTCTGTGACGTATACAGCTGGAGACCCTGCGAACCTCAGTGCCAATGGCCCAGATATGCTTGTTGACGATGTGTGCCAGTTCGTACACGAGACGGAACACCATTGTCCCCAGCAAAGTGAACATGTGCCCGATGTTCATGATGATGCAAATGTTGGAAGAACCGACGACAACAGAACTCAAGTGGAGGATGAAGACACAGAATTCATTGCTGCACTATTGCATCGTCATATGGATCCATCAATATTTTTCATGAAAGGGATGGAGGCCTTAGAGCAGGCAGCAACAGAGCCATTGTACGATGAGAGTAAGGGCTGTACCAAAGAGTTCACAACATTACGGTCTATGCTTAAGTTGTTGATGTTAAAAGCTAGGAATGGATGGTCCGATGCCAGCTTCGATGCATTATTGAGTACTCTTAGAGATATGCTTCCAAAGGAGAACAAAGTGCCTGCTAACACCTACTATGCAAAGAAGCTAATCAGTCCGCTTACTATGGGTGTCCGGAAGATCCACGCGTGTAGAAATCACAGTATCCTATATCGGGGTGAATACAAAGACTTGGACCAATGTCTAAATTGTGGTGCAAGTTGGTACAAGACGAAAAATGACTATCTACAAGAGGAGAAAGCAACTTCTGTTTCCAAAGGGAAGAAGAGAAAGAAGACCCAACAGAGTTCAAAACCCTGGAGCAAAGAAAACGAAGAAGAAGACTATTATGCACAGAGAAGGGTTCCTGCTATGATGATGTGGTATCTTCTGGCAGTAGATCATTTGAGGTGTTTATTCGCAAACCCTAAGGATGTAGAGCTTATGACCTAGCATGTTTCTGATAAGCACAAAGTAGATGAAAGCTTTGACATCCTGCCAATGGAAAGCAATGGCAAAAATTCAATGCTGACCACCCAAAATTTGCTAAGGAGACAAGAAATGTTAGGTTCGCACTGTGTACCGATGGAATGAATCCCTTCACCGAAAGGAGCAGCAAGCACAGCACGTGGCCAGTTAAACTCACCATCTACAACCTCCCTCCACACTTGTTGCAGAAGCAAAAATACCTTTTGCTAACCATTCTTATTTCTGGACCTACACAACCTGGTGTTGACATGGATGTATTCTTGGAGCCATTAATGGAGGAAATGAGAATATTATGGGATACAGGTGTTGACATGTTGGACGAATACCGGAAAGAGTCATTCACACTGAGACCAATTATTTTTGTTACGATCAACGATTACCTAGCTCTCTTTGTATTGTCAGGACAGTTTAAGGGTAAGGTCGGTTGTGTAGTATGCTTGGATGAAACCTTTTACGTGTCCCTCAGTGCATCCAACAAGATAGTGTACATGAGATACAGGAGTTTCTTATCAAAAGGACATAGGTACCGCTTGCGAAAGATGGATAGGTACTTTGACAATCATGATAAGGTCCACTGCTGCATCAGGTAATAGTAAAGGTCATAGAGTGTATGAGATAGTTAAGAACATCAAGTTTGTATTTGGCAAAAAGACAGAAGATGGAAAAGTAAGAAAGGATGTGAAGCCAACTCCTGGGGCTACATTCAAGAAGATGTCAATTTTCTTCAAGTATTTACCATATTAGAAAGAGTTTGACGTATGGCACGCAGTCTGGCATGCACATTCAGAAGAATGTGTTTGAAAGCATAATTGGTACCTTGCAAGACATGATGGGTAAGACAAAGGAAGGATTGAGTTCACATCAGGACCTAGTCAATTTGAAGATAAAACCTGAACTTCATCCGGTTTTGCTAGATAATGGAAAGTACCACCTCCCGGCAGCAAGCTACAACCTGAGTACGGATGAGAAACATGCGATGTGTGTTTGGTTGAAGAAATTAAAAGTTTCAGCTAGATTCTGCTCCAACATTAAGAGCATTGTGTCAACGAAGAACCTTACACTCTCTAGCTACAACTCACATGATTGCTATATGATGCTGACAACTTTCCTCCCTATTGCCATCAGGGCTATAAGTCCGGTGTTCTTAAACATGGCAATCATATGGTTGTGCTTCTTTTTTAACGAGATATCACAGAAGGTAATTGACCAAGAGCAGTTGGAGTCTCTTTAGGAATTCGCAGTGGAGACAGTGTCACAGCTTAAGATGTGTTTCCTGCCATCTTTCTTCGATATAATGGTACACCTTGTCGTGCATTTGGTGCCATAAATACAGGCATTGGGTCCCATGTATTTGTATGAGATGTGGACATATGAGCGTTTCATGTCAATACTGAATGGGTACATATCCACTCGTGCTCGTCCTGAGGCATCCATGATAGAGGGATACACTACCAAAGAGGCCATTGAGTCCGGAGGTCCATTCTGCAACAATTGCCTAAAAGACCAGACATAAGGGCAGACTATTTGGGTGTGGGAGGATGGACCAGAAATCATTCATCCCGTCAGACTACAATATTGTCCTCGAGGCGCATCATAGCATCCTACATCAGCTCTCGATAATGGAGCCTCTGATTAATCAACACATAGAAGAGCTAAACGATCACAACCCTAGGCAAACAGAGGATTGGGTATTGAAGAAACACAAGCGTCGATTCACCACATGGCTCATAGAGCAGAATATTCCAAATAGAGAAACAATTGAGCAATAAACTATCAAGAGGTTGGCAGCTGGACCATCTCGCCAGGTCATATCATGACACACCTATGACATTAGTGGCTTCACGTTTTGTACCATTTCTAGGGACAAAAAGAACATGGCGCAAACAGTGGTGTTCCTTGCGAGGCCATAGATGATTCAGATGAAAATGCTACATACTTTGGCCTCATTGAGGAGATATGGAAACTATACTATGATTTATTTAAGACGCCTGTGTTTTGATGCCAATGGGTTGATGACAAACATGTCACAGTGGATAACTATGGCTTGAGAGTTCTTGATCTAAGTAAAGTAGGCTACAAGGATGATCCTTGGATCCTTGCTACCCATGCTGCACAGGTCTTCTATACCGAACAGATCCTTTCTAAGGAAGAGAAGAAAAGTAGTAACAAGACCAAGCATATAGTTCTTCCTGAAAAGCAGCAAGCTTTAGGAGTTGATGGTGTAATTGATCTAGATGACTTCAACCAGTTCAGGCACGTCTCTCTTTAAAGATCATCCTTCAAAGATAAGGAATGTTGAGCGTAATATCCCCAAAAATTTATTGCCATGGGTGCGCCACGATAGAGAAGACAGAACAGTAGCTGGCTAGTTTTCTAATTATTTAAGTCCTTTTCTTTCTACTTCTTTAAGTCCTTTTCTTTAAGTCTTATGTAACAATTTATCAGTTATAATTTGTACTAATGTATTACTTGTCTTGGTATTCGTTTTCTAATTATTTAAGTCCTTTTCTTTCTACTTACGGAAGCAATACCCTAAAAGAAATAATTTAAGTCCTTGTCTTGGTATTACCTTAAAAGAAATAATCTAAAAGCAATACCCTAAAAGAAATAATTTAAGTCCTTGTCTTGGTATTACCTTAAAAGAAATAATCTAAAAGCAATACCCTAAAAGAAATAATCTAAAACAAATTATCTAAAAAGACAAAACCTTAAAAGAAATAATCTAAAAGAAATATTCTAAAAGAAATAACTTCCATTCAAATAACCTAAAAAATAACCTAAATGAAATATCCAAAATAAATATCCTAAAGAAAATAACCTAAAACAATTAGCCTTAATCCTTTTCTTTCTACTTACATAGCTCTAAATTATTTTCTTATATATGAAAGAAATAAGTATGTATATATTTTACAAAAAAATATACTAATTATTGTAAGAAAGTTTATTTACCCTAAATCCTATCCTAAATATAAATCCTATCCTAAATATAAAACCCTAAACACTCTATATAGTATAAGTTTTCTGAATGAATAGAAGAAAACAATAAAACCCTAAAATAAATTCCACAGGCGGAGGTCTTCGCTTACCGCCTGTGCGAATACCTTTTCCACTGGCGGTTAGCTAAGACATCCGCCTGTGGAAATGATTTCCACTGGCGGTGCTCTTAGTGAACCGCCGGTGGAAACACTTTTCACAAAGGCGGTTTTCAATGACTTCCGCCTGTGAAAATTCTTTTCTATGTACACAGCGTGGGACTTGGAAAATTTCAACACACGGTGGGCACAAATTCATTCAAGACGACGCCGGCAAGCTACCAAAATTCGCTGGCGATCTGCTCCGCCGCCAGCACCGAGCCCCTCTGCCACCACAGAGCTTCTCCACCGCAACCGAGCTCCATCTTCTCTATCGAGAGCCTCCGCCTCCGCCTTCTTCTCCAACGACGTCCGGCCGCCATCGACGTCCAGCCGCCATCAACGCCGGTGAGCCGCCTTTTTCCACAACAAGCACCTCCAGCAACGGGGTTTTGCAGCACGGCGGAGAAGCGGCGCTGCTAGGGCAGCCCAACTGCGGGTTGGGGCGTGCGGAGGAGGGGCAGCGCGCGCGGGCGTCGCCGCGGGCCGGGCGGGGGGGAAAGCGGGCCGCGCAGGCGGGCGGAGGCATGGCACGCCGTAGGGGGCGGGGGGCGGGACGGGGCGCGGCAGCGCCGGGCAGCAGCAGCTAGCGCACCTGCGGTCGGCGGCGGCGGCGCTTGCCCCGCCGCCTAGGCCATGCACTGCCTTTGAGCCACCGCTGGGCCCTCCAACGGGTCCAAAAGAAGCGCTGCGTTAGCCACCGTTGGGCCCTCCAATGGGTCCAAAGATTGGCCTTTTTAATATTAATTCTTTATTATTATTATATGCTATTATGTAATGTGTAGTGCCACAAATAAAAAAATATTTAATAATTTCAAAAAAATAGAAATAAAAAATAGTGTTAAAAGTAGTCCTTTTTAAAATTTTTGAAACTATGAATAGCAATTGTATATGGTATATAAAACAAAGGAAATATGTAATAATTATTGTATGCAATATTTTTATAAGTTTTGAATTTTTGTAAGCTTATGAATTCAGTTTTCTTGTAATTAGCATCTAATTAGCATGTAAATGCTTAGGAAACATTTTACAAGCAAAGATTATGTAAATGTAATATATATTGTATGTGGTAAGTACTTTGTATATGGTAAGTACTTTGTAATAATATTAAATATTAATTGTATCAATTAATAATTATATTAATTAGCAATTGTTATATTATTTTCTTTGATTATGTGAGCTACTATTGAGCCCTCTAATGGGCCCAAAGAAGGGCTTTTTTATGGTAAATATTAAATAGCAAGCGTTGTTTATGAAATATTATATTATTTTTTTTTTATTAATTAGCAATTATGGTGCTAATTATGTTAATTTAAATTCTTTAATTACAGCTTGTTTTCTATTAATTTACAGTCACCGCCGCGATGGCCGCCAGCGAATCATCGTGCCACCGTCTTCTCATCGTTCTCCGCCGCCCTCGATTCAGTCTCTCCTCCACACCGCATAAGTACATATTCACTGCTCTTTTCTAATTAATCACTATGCTACATATTATGCTAGCAAGGGTTACGGTGTTTAAGATTAGCGAAATGTTATATTATTTCCAAAGTTAATGACTTAAGTACTTAAGTTAGCGAGAAGATTAGCGAAGATTAAGTTAATGACTTAGTGTTAATGACTTAGTGTTTAGTTTTTAATGACTTAGTGTTAATGACTTAGTGTTTAATGACCTAGCATGTTAATGACTTAGTGTTAATGCATCGGTGTTAATGACTTTATGTTAATGACTTAGTGTTTAGTGTTTAATGACTTAGTGTTTAGTGTTTAATGACTTAGTGTTATTGACTTAGTGTTTAATGACTTAGCATGTTAATGACTTAGTGTTAATGACTTAGTGTTAATGACTTATTATATTTGAAGTTAGCAAGAAGATGACGTCTCCAAAATCTGGAGAGCATCAGGCAGATGACAAGCGTGCAGAGTCACCCACTAAGACTCATACACCCCTAGAACCATGGTGAGTACCATGCAAATAAGAAGCCTTGCACTGCAATCCCCTCACACCCCCTATCAAATTAACTGACATAGTTATTGCCATGCATAGAATGATAAATCCTCTGGAAGAAGAAGAACATGATTTAGATGGTGATATGTTGGAAGAAGACGAAGATGATGGGAACCGAAGTGATCCATGTCCTAGCATAGACAGACCTCGTCGTCAAAGCGAAGACCCAGATTATGACCCCGCTGATGAGGTATAGTTAGTACGTGAAAAAGAAATACTTCCATTCATAGTATTCTACGGACCGATCCTTACACTCTTGAATTGCTTCGGACAGAAAGTTATGTCTCAAATGCGGGAGATTCTTGTGGAAGAAGAAAACGTGCCACTCGACGAAGCACCAGACACGACTGAGACAACCACTTCCAATTCAAGAAAAAGGAAACGTGGTGACCGAGGAACAAACAAGTGGCCAGAGAAGACGTATATTATTCTGGACATCAGCCTAAAAGGAGAGCCTATAGTGTCTGATGAGGTGGCTACCAAGTTACGGAATGCCATTGGTTTTTTGAACAGGGATAAATTGGACATCACAATCTCTAGGTGGAAGGATGTGAGCGCCGATAAACAGAAAGAGCTATGGAACAAGTTCATAGAAAGGTTTGTAATCCCTACTGGGACGGAGAAACTTGTGAAGCAGTATTTTTTCAAGCAGATTGCAACATCTTTCCGTAAATATATATATGAGATGAATACTAAATTTCTCAAAAAAGGGTTGGACCCAACGAGCAAGTACAAGATCACCTCTATGCAGTGGGAAGTATTCAAGGCGCAGAGGAATGACCCATCTTTCAAAGTTAAGAGTGAAGCTGCTTCTAAACTAGCAAAGAGGAACAAATACCACCATCACTTTGGCACGGGTGGGTATTAGCTACAGATTCCGAAATGGCGGGCAGAGGAGGAGGAGCTAAAGAAACAAGGCATGTCTGTGCTCTCAGAGGAAGTTGGTGAGAGGTTGGCAAATTGGCTCCGAGGAAGCGGAACTAAACAAACTCTTACCGGTGTGAACTGTCCCTTAGACATCACAGTCCCAGCTAACAAGATGTTAGAACTAGCAGTGGAGGTTAAAGAAGGGAAATTGAAGCCACAAAGGGAGAGAGATATCTTGAGTCTTGGACTAGGCAACCCTGAGCATCCTGGACGTGTACGAGGCATCTCGTCAAAGAAGGGATGGAAAGAAGGATTTGGTGAGGAGTGGGTGAGCATGTATTAGAAACGAGATCGATATAAGAAAGACATGAAGCAATATTTTGAGGAACAGGCTAAGGAACAATTCAAAAGTATGACGTCAGATTTTCTAACAAATCCTGATCCTCAGTTGATGCAGAAGTTAGCTAGTGCATGTCCGTTCAGCAGATGAGCACGTAAGGCCCACAAATGCAACTCGTCCCAGCACAACCCTTGCCTGGAGCTTAGGAGATGAACACTGCCAAGTCCGCTCAATCTCCTCCCTTTCCAAGTAGTGTGGGGTCTATGGGAATCACACACCGCTACCCAGTGGATGACATCAATGGGCCGACACCTTGCAAACTGCTCATACGATATGGTATGAAGCATCAACATACAAGGGAGGTAGCCATGGGCTTTACGATCCCCGGACGTGACTACCACGGTGATCCTATACCAGAAGAGTACTGTAGGGTAGAAGTGGTGATGGTCGTCCCAGGCTACGAGGATGATGTGCTAGAAATATCTGGCCCCAAGGGTATTGAGACACTTGGACATGCCATTAAGAATTTCATCCTATGGCCTCGACAAGACGTCCAGTTGAACCAGCCACCACCACCTTTCTCTGAAGCCCTGCCAGAAACTCAGGAGTCAGCACCACTCGACTGTCCTCAAGATCCAACACCATCCCTATCTGCCCAGTCTCACCATCATCCCATGCTAATGATCCATTCTGAACCCCACCGTCAACACCGAAACCAGCGGGATCTCCGCCATAAACTACACCAATCAATGAGCCTACTTCTTTCCCACCGCCTCAAGACATCGACGCTTCGCCTTGGACACCACCGTCGCTCCACCAAAGAAGATCCAACAAAAACCTAAGGCGAAAAATTTCTAGTTCCCAAATTGGTATCACCTTACGAGCCGAAGAAAAAAACTGCCGGCACCGCCAAATTTTTGGAAGGGATTGGGAAGACTCGCAAGTCGCATATTGTGGACTTAGCTGAGCAGGAAAACTCGGCATAAGGTCCAGAGATCAAAGCATTGGAGATTAGAAAGCCAACATGGGATGATTATCAAAACATCCCTGTTACATATATACCGGGCAGGCCTCTATAGTGTTGGGATAAACTCAAAAAACTCCCGGCTGGTATTAAAAGACTTCATGACTGGTACATGAGAGTAGCTTCTGTCGGCATCGACGCAATCCAAGTGAATATACCACCATCGGCTTTCAGAAGTGAATGAGATACGACTTTCATTACTTTCGAGGACATGTGGTTGATGATGAACCTCAAGCGGCTTGATGTTCAGCTCGTAATAGTTTTTGCGTTGTAAGTCTTGCTGTCGTACTAACACAAACATTGGTTATTATTATTGAATTGTATTAAGATTGAATTTCTAACATGTAATTGTGCCTTGCGGAATGCAATATGATCTAGATGAGATGCTTTACGGCCCTGGACCAAGCAAGAATGAGAGCCAAAGGGCTGGGTACCATAGCCTAAAAAAAATGTGAGAATGAGCACACCTTCCAGATTAGAGACGGCAGCGATGAATTGAAGGGGTTATCAGCAGAAGAAGCTGCGAAGAAAAGGATAGAACTGGAGAAGGAACATGAAACAAAATACGCCACCTACATAGGACATGCAATGCTTCAGTTCCAACACAGGGAAGTCATAGTTGCCCCTTATAACTTTAAGTAAGTATGAGTTTATATACATACATCAAATTAATTATCAGTTTATAAACACGCATAACAATTCTGGTCTGATCGTGCAGTGACCACTGGATATGCTTCTTTATTTATCCTAGGGACGCAAGGGTGCTGTTCTTTGACTCCGCAGACTATAGTTCTGAACGATATGCAAAATTCACGACCTTCTTAGAACGGTAAGCCGACGTAAGCTGGTGTGCATCCTTTTATTGATGAGAGTTTAAGAATTACTAACAGATTCTTTTTGGGATCATAGTTGCTATAGATTCTATAAGTTTAGAGGTGGAGTGTTTGACCCGTCCAAGAAGGGGGTTGCACTGAACATATTTTACAAGTGGCCGGTACGTAAATTTATGAATCCATATTATACATGTATATATAGTACAAAACACAATGTTGCAAATAAATAACTAGATGGCCTTTATGTAGTGCCATAAGCAACTAGTCAGTTCCATGCACTGTGGATTCTACGTGTGCGAGTTCATGCGAACGAACGGACGGTACATCACGAACCCTAACAAGGTACAACTAAGTGTTATTTCTATAATTATATCGTTAAAGATGCAAATATATTGTAGACAAAGTGCAAATATATATATATATATATATATATATATATATATTTTTATTTTTTCTTTTCAAGCGTATCAAGAATCGAAGTCAAAAAACTTCAACGAGAAAACTCTGTATGGAATAGTTGAGGACCTGTGCTCATTTATCTTGAGAGAGATCATTCCTACAGAGGAAAAATATCACCATGCAGATAGCCCCTTAGGGAGGCCGGAGTTCAGAGTGCTAAGGGACATTAGCGCTCTGAAATTGAGTCGAAATGATTATTAGAATCATATTGAATGTAAACTTTATTATCATATCGTGGTCAGAAAACTAAAACTAATTAAAGTCTTCACTAGGGCTTCCTGCACGATTTCCACACCTAGAAATTGTCGTGTCTTTGGCCTTTATGTATATTTTTGTGTCAAACCCTGGAACAAATCACTAGGGCCAAGAAAAGCCAAGTGTCCTCCATATAATTATTTTTTCTATAAAATAAAGTTAGTTACGTTTTTTTGAGATCATTGGAACGCAAACAACAGAGACCTAAAAAATCGCTATAAATCATTATAGTGACCGATGATCTGTCCAACTATCCATAGGGTTTATTTGGACCGATAGTTTTGGACGTTAATATTTATACCAACCAATGATTAATTACATGTTTATACATGTTTTTACCAACTAATCATGAAATGACAACTAACAAGTAAAAATAGCGACAGATGATCAGTTACAAGCTTATACCAATCAGTTGTTGGTCATTACTCCCTCTGTTCCTGAATACTGCAACTTCTAGAGTTGTCTTAAGTCAAACTTTTTAAACTTTGACCAAATTTCTAGAAAAAATACTAAAAATGTATGGTACCAAATTAGTACCATTAGATTTATCATACAATGTATTTTTATAAAACACTTATTTTATGTTATAGATATTGATGTTTTTTCTATAAAATTGGTTAACATTAAAAAAAGTTTGACTACGGATCCTAGAAGTTGCAGCTTTCAGAGACGGAGGTAGTAACATGTTTTATCGACCGCTGGAGAACGCTACTTGTTGGCGTTGGCTATGGTATAGTGCAGATGTATATTCACGTGTTACGAGACCAGCTATATATGTTCCTACCTGGCTACCTAGCGATAGATCAGGTGCATATTTGAGCGATCATGCATGCATGCGACGGGATAGATGTTGGAGCTACAGCTAGGTGCATACACCATTGTGTTTGCAAATGTCAAGACGGAACATATATATATACATATAATACTGCTCAGCTGCTCTGCTGCCACATGTTGCACTAAAATGTAGCCATGTAGGGATGTGGTCGACGACGGACTAGCTAGCTACACTAAAGGGCTAAATTAGGGCGGTCAACACATACACATAACAAACTCTGTACCGAAATTGTAGAAGGTGTGTAAAGCGTATGGCAAGGTGCTGGGAACAATGAATTCCTAGAAATGTTTTTATATCCTTGTGGTCGTGAAATACGCGAAAGATTTTAATAGTTTCCGGTGTGGACGACAATATATATATATATATATATATATATATATATATATATATATATATATATATATTCCGCACTGGATCTCATGGCTAACCTTGCGGGGTCCAAGACAGATTCATACATGCATACATGAAACAACAGACACCAAATGTACGAGAGGATGAGTTGGAATTGTCCTCTACTGTGTTTAATTTGTGACTTTGTAAGGTTTTTAGGCCTGGTTTCCCTTATAAACTAGGCCAACTCTATTCTTGTTAATTAAAAGGCAGAGCTCCTGCTATTACGTTCAAAAAAAGAATTGTCCTCTGCCCTTTCTTTTTGTTTTGTGTGTGTGGGGGGGGGGGGGGAATATTTCGATCACTCTTTGAAAGATCGAGAGGACACATGCCTAAGCCAAGTAGCAGTGCGAGTTAGCTAATTTTCCTAGCTCGTGAGCTACCTTGTTGCAGTCACTCTTTACCTTTAGAATTTCCAATCTACACCAAGCGGTTCCCAACACATTTTCACAGGCATTTTGGAGAGGCGCCTGTGCTCGAGGCCAATGAAAATAGTGCATTTCCACAGGCGGTCGGTTGAAAATCGCAAGTGGGAATGCATTTCCACAGGCGGTTCACATAAGCATCCACTGTGGAAATGTCATTTTCACTGGCGGTTCACATAGTAAACCGCCAGTGGAAATGCATTACCACAGGCAGTTCTGTTAAGTGAACAGCTTGTGTTATTGTTTTTCCACCCAAATTAATTTGAATTTTCAATTGTAAGCTGGCGCCTCCCCCGTCTCCCTCCCTCCTCTCTGTCCCCCTCCTCTTCCTCCCTCCCCCCTCTCCCCCCCTCATCTTCCTCCCTCCTCTCTCCCTCTCTTTCTCTCTCTTACTATGATCAATACAAAGGCTATTTAATTATGAGAATCTATCAATATGAAAGTAATTATATCATACAATTATATACATATATGCACATTAACAATTTAATTCTCAAGATAAATGAGCACAGGTTCTCAACTATTCCATACAGAGTTTTCTCGGTGAAGTTTTTTATCTTCGATTCATGATACGCCTGAATAGAAAGTTTAAAAACATAATATATATATTTGCACTTTGTCTACAATATATTTGCAACTATAATGATATAAATACAGACATAACAATTAGTTGTACCTTGTTAGGGTTCCTGATGTACCGTTTCTTCATTTTCATGAACTCGTACACGTAGAATCCACAGTGCATGGAACCGGCTGGTTGCTTGTGGCACTACATAAAGACCATCCAGTTATTTACTTGCAACATCGTCTTATGTACTATACATGCATGATATGGTTACCGACCACTCGTGCAACAAGTTCAGTGCCTCCCCCTTCCTGAACATGTCATACACTCCACCTTTGAACTTATAGAATCTATAACAACTATGATCTCAAAAAGAATATGTTAGTAATTCTTAAACTCTCATCGATAAAAGGATGCATGCTAGCTTATATCGGCTTACCGTTCTAAGAAGGTTGTAAATTTTGCATATCTTTTGGGAATGTAGTCTGTGGAGTCAAAGACCAGGACCCTTCCGTCCTTAGGATAAATAAAGAAGCATATCCAGTGGTCGCTGCACGATCGGACCAGAATTGTTATGTGTGTTTATAAACAAATACTTAATTTGATGTATGTACATAAACTCATACTTAAAGTTATAAAGGCCAATTATGACTTCCCTATGTTGGAACTGAAGCACTGCATGTGCTATGTAGGCGGTGTATTTTGTTTCATGTTTCTTTTCTAGTTCTATCTTTTTCATCGTAGCTTCTTCTTTTGATAACCCCTTCAATTCATCGCTGTCATCACCAATCCGGATGGTGTGCTCGTTCTCACATATTTTTCTGGTACCCAGCCCTTTGGCTCTTATTCTTGTTTGGTCCAGGACTGTAAAGCATATCATCTTGATCATATTGCATTCTACAAGGCACCCAAGTGCATGTTAGAAATTCAATCTTAATACAAGTAAATAATAATAAATGATGTTCATGTTAGTACAAGAGCAAGACTTACAATGCAAAAAGCGTTACGAGCTGAACATCGAGCCGCTTGAGGTTCATCATCAACCATATGTCCTCAAAAGCAATGAAAGTCATATCTTGTTCACTTCTGAAAGCCGATGGTGGTATATTCACTTGGATTGCGTCGATGCCGATAGAAGCTGCTCTCATATACCAGTCATGAATTCTTTTAATACCAACCAGAAGCTTTTTGAGTTTTTCCCAACTCAATAGAGGCCTGCCCGGTATATATGTATCAGGGATGTTTTGATAATCATCCCATGTTGGATTTCTGATGTTCAATGTTTTGATCTCCGGACCTTTTGCCGACTTCTCCTGCTCAGCTAACTCCATGATACATGACTTGCGAGTCTGCGCAATCCCTTCCAAAAATTTGGTGGTGCCAGCAGTTTTTTTCTTCGGCTCACAGGGGAGACCAATTTGGAAACTGGAAATTTCCTCGCCTTAGGTTTTTGTTGGATCTTCTCTGATGGTGATGGTGGTGTTCAAGGTGAAGCTTCGATGTCTTAAGGTGGTGGAGAAGAAGGAGGCTCATTGAATGGTGTAGTTTGTGGCGGAGATCCTGCTGGTTTCGGTTTTGACGGTGGGGTTCGAGATAGATCGGCAGCATGGGGTGATGGTGGGTTAGGAAGAGACTGAGCAGATGGGGATGGTATTGGATCCTGATGATGGTCAGAGGTGCTGACTCCTGAGTTTCTGGCAGGGTTTGAGAGGATGGTGGTGGTGGCTGGTTCAACTGGACGTCTCGTTGAGGCCATAGGATGAAATTGTTAATGGTTGTCCGAGTGTCTCAACATCCTCGGGACCAGATATTTCTAGCACATCATCCTTGTATCCTGGGACGACCGTCACCACTTCTACCCTACAGTGTTCTTCTAGTATAGTAGCACCATGGTAGTCACGTCCGGGGATCGCAAAGCCCATGGCTACCTCCCGTGTATGTTGATGCTTCATACCATATCGTATGAGCAGTTTGCAAGGTGTTGGCACATTAATGTCATCCACTGGGTAGTGGTGTGTGTTTCCCGTAGACCCCACACTACTTGGAAAGGGAAGAGATTGAGCGGACTTGGCAGTAATCATCTCCTGAGCTCTAGGCAAGGGTTGTGTTGAGACAAGCTGCATCTGTGGGCCTTGTGTGCTCATCTGCTAAACAGGCATTGCACTAGCTAACTTCTGCATCAACTGAGGATCAGGATTTGTTAGAAAACCTAACATCATGCTTTTAAATTGTTCCTTAACCTGTTCCTCAAAATATTGCTTCATGTCTTCCTTATATCGATCTCATTTCTTATACATACCCACCCACTCCTCACCAAATCCTTCTTTCTATCCCTTCTTTGATGAGATGCCTCGTACACATCCAAGATGCTCAGGGTTGCCCAGACCAAGACTCAAGATGTCCCCCTCCCTTTGTGGCTTCAATCTCTCTTTTTAACCTCCACTGCTAGTTCCAACATCCTGTTAGATGCCGGTGTGATTTCTAAGGGACAGTTCACACTGGTAAGAGCTTGTTTAGTTCCTCTTCCTCTGAGCCAATCACTGATCTCTCGCCAACTTCCTCTAAGAGCACAGACATGCCTAGTTTCTTTAACTCCTCCTCTGCCCACCATTTTGGAATCTGCAGCTTGTAACCACCCGTGCCAAAGTGATGGTGGTATTTGTTCCTCTTTGCTAGTTCTGAAGCAGCTTCACTCTTGGCTTTGAAAGATGAGTCGTCCCTCTGCACCTTGAATACTGCCCACTGCCCAGGGGTGATCGTATACTTGCTCGTTGGGTCCAACCCATGTTGAGAAATTTGGTATTTATCTCAGATCTATAGTTACGGAATGATGTTGTAATCTACTTGAAAAAATACTCCTTCACAAGTTTCTCCATCCCCATAGGAAAACAAACCTTTTTATGAACTTGTCCCATGGCTCTTTCCTTTTATCCGCGCTCACATCCTTCCACCTAGGGATTGTGATGTCCAATTTATCCTTGATCAAAAAACCAATTGCATTCCGTAACTTGGCAGCCACCTCATCAGACACTATAGGCTCTCCTTTTGGGCCAATGTTGGGAATAATATACGTCTTCTCTGGCCACTTATTTGTTCCTCGGTCACTGCATTTTTGGTCACTCAGTTTCCTTTTCTTGATTTGAAAGTGGTTGTCTCAATCGTTTCTGGTGCTTCATTGTATGGCACGTCTTCTTCTTCCGCTAGAATGTCCCATATTTGAGATAAAACCTCCTGTCCGAAGGAATTCAAGAGTGCAAGGATTGGCGCGTGTAATACTATGATTGGAAGTATTAGGTTTTCATGTACTAACTGTATCTCATCAGCGGGATCATAATCTGGGTCAACACTTTGTTAATGTGGCCTGTCTATGCTAGGGCATGGATCACTTTGATTGTCTTAATCTTTCTCTTCTTCCAACATGTCACCATGGAAGTCATCTTCTTCTTGTTCTTCTTGTTCTGGAGAATTTTTTTGTTCTAAATGCAGGGGCAATAACTCTGTGAGTTCATTTGATAGAATTTTACATTTAAAAAAGAAATCTTCGCTGCTTTGTAATTGCATGAAACTAACCATTGTTCCGGGGGTGTGTGAGTCATATTGGGCGACTCTGCACGCTGGTCATCTGCCCGATGCTCTCCAGATTTTGGAGACGTCATCTTCTCGCTAACTTCATATATAATAAGTACATTAGTAAAAAGTATGTAGTACAATAAAGAAAATTCAATTACATACAATAAAGAAAATTTAATTACATACAATAAAGAAAATTCAATTATATACTAAGTCATTAAAAAATGCTAAGTCATTAAAAATGCTAAGTCATTAAAAATACTAAGTCATTAAAAAAATTTACTAAGTCATTAAATAATTTAAGTAATTTAGTCATTAAAAAAATAAGTCATTAAATTAATTTAGTAATTTAGCTAAGTCATTAAAAAATTAACATCTAAGTCATTAATTAATACTAAGTCATTAAATAATTTAGTAATGCTAAGTCATTAAAAAATACTAAGTCATTAAAAATACTAAGTCATTAAAAAATACTAAGTCATTAACATGGTAAGTCATTAATTAATACTAAGTCATTAAATAATTTAGTAATGCTAAGTCATTAAAAAATGCTATGTCATTAATACACTAAGTCATTAATTACTTTAGTAATGATAAGTCATTAAAAAATACTAAGTCATTAACATGCTAAGTCATTAATTAAACTAAGTTGCTATTTAATATTTATAATTATATTTAAAATCAATTTGTAAAAAAAAGCCATACGGGCCCAAGAGGGCCCAACAAAGGGCTCACATGTCACAAAGAAATATAATAAAAAATATTATAACATTTCATAACCAATATTACATAAAATAATCTTTGCTAGTAAATAATAAAAGGAAATAATATAACATTTCATAAACAATATTAGTATAATAATCTTTGCTAGTAAATAAAAAATAAAATAATATAACAATTGCTATTTAATACGATTACTAATTAATACAATTAATATTTAATAGAATTATTTTTCTAGTAAATTTCTATACCATTGCCATTTAATACAATTACTTTTCTACATATTAAAGTGCTATATAATTGCTATTTAGTATTTATAAATATAATTAAAAAATTGCGAAAAAAGCCACTGGTGGGCCCATTAGAGGGCCCAACAGTGGCCCACATGTCACAGCCCATTGAAAAAAGAAAAAAATCACTACCGCCGCCAATCACTGCTGGGCCTAGAGGGCCCCAAGATGGGCCTAAACTCCAAGCACCGCCGCCGCCCCCGCCCTAGGGCACCAGCGCGCCCGCCGCCGCTGTTTGTTGGCGGCTCTTATTGCCTAATTTTAACCGCCAACATTCAAATAATATCCACTTAAATAATCACCAAAACTTAGTAAATAGGATTTATACTAACAAATTCCATAAATTTTGGGGAGTTGATCATTTGCAGGGCACATACATGGAATACATAGAAAAAGAGTCAAAGTGCGCAATCAGGAAAACGTAAATCCAGACTCTACACAAACAAATAAAGGAGAAGCCCACATACCTTACAAATCTGGGCCAACAACCGCCATGCCCGAAGTCCAGGCCCAACACACCACCGCCACGCCGAAGGCGGTGCGGAGGCGAGCCAGCCAGGGTGCGGCCGCACCCTAGTGCGGCCGCACCACCAGAGGCGCCAACCGCCTTCCCCTTCCACATGGCGCTTCCTGGTGTCTCCCCAATGACGGTTGTGTAGGTTGTCCAGGTGCATTGTATCTGTAAGGTTGGTTTAGGAGCATTCAATGTGCTATTTTGCATAGAACCCCCTCCACCTCACCTATAAAAGGAGGCCTCCCTTCCTCATTCCAACACACCACCAAGGACCAACACTCCACCATATTCCAATATGTAGTAGTACTAGCTAGTTGGGAGTTAGGGAGAGGTACTCAAGTTCCAGAGGAGTCCTCGGAGCTTCGGTACAATCTTGTACCGTTCCATCCTCGGAGGTCTGGTATGATCTTGTATCGCTTCTCTGTAAGACTCAATTCTTTCATATATTCATCTTCTCTGGTTACTGAATTATCTTTCATGGTTATCTTGATCATGCCTTAGTAGTTAGCTAAGTATGGTTAGTATAGTGTGTACACCTTGGCATGGGATCTCCGCTCGACCGAGTGCTTTAGTCTAATTAAGATATCGGACTAGAGTAGTAGCCGTTAGCGTAGCCGTGGTGTCTGGGCTAGCGAGTTACCTGAGTTTGTGCCCAACCCCACGGATAGTTGTGGTAGCCCCGGGGGTGACAGCTCCGACCAGGCCTTTGTATTCCATCACGTTCGGGTTGGTGTTTTCCTAGAGCTTTTGGCAGTCTTCCCCCAACTATCGCTTCCCAGTCTCCTCGAGAGTCAGAAAGGTACTGCTACTCCCGAAGTGTCATGGTGTGATCGCTATGTTTAACTTTTTCTTAGTTATCTTCTATAGTATGAGCTAGAATAGAACCACGGTAATAGAGAAGTCACTAGGAACCTTAAACTCTCCCGTTGTCCTCCCAGCTTAGTCGGTCTACTCTGCTATCTTATCATGGAGTTCTCCTGTGTGTCACTTATGCAAAACTCATATCTTTTACCCTTTACCCCACATTAGTCTAGCCGGGTACACTAGTCGGCCAGCTACATGATGGTTAATTATCGGTTTCTTTAACCATTGCTTCCCTGAGGATAAATACGATACCCTAGAATACTCCTGGGTGAAAGCTACAACGGTATCCGTGCGCTTGCGGATTTCTCTGTTTGCGTAACTAATACCAATAGGCTTCCTAGCGACATTGCTAGGGATGCAAATCTGGTGATGACGCTAAGAAATGTCAACACTGTTGGCCCCCGCTATTTGGGCCGCTACAGCCGTTGCCCCCTCGCAAGGCAGCCGCCATCGCCGTTGGAGGCCAGCGCCTTTGTCGCGCGCCCCTGCCCCTAGCGCTGCACTGTTGCACCGCCGCCGGTGCCGCTGCTCGCCCTGGCCCACGGATGCAGCTGTTGCCGCCATTCGCTCGCCCGAGCCCCGCTGGGGAAGAGATAGCGAGCCACCGGGAAGAGACTCCGGTGGATGCCGGGGAAGATACTCCGGTGGATGGCGGTACTCACCGGCGGTGTCGATGGTGTGGAGGCAGAAATGGCGTTGTCGGTGAAGAAGACGGCGGCGCGTAGCCCAATGGCCGGCACGGAGGTGCGGTGGTGGCGTGGGGGCAAAGAGATGGCAGAGGGAAATGGGAGCCGCGGTGGTCAGAGTCATGCTGGCGAGGGAAATCGGCAGCCTAACGCCGTCCTGTTCTTGTGTTTGCGCCCACCAGATTGAAATTTTCTAAGTCCCGCGCGCTGACTATATATAGAACGGTATTAGCACTGGCGGTTGACATATACCACCGCCTGTAGAAATGATCTCCACAGACGGTTGGCAGTGTCAACCGCCAGTGAAAACACTTTACACATGCAGTTGACATAGTCGACCGCTAGTGTAAATCTATTTCCATTGGCGGTTGACATTGCCAACTGCCTATGGAAATATTTTTATTTTTTTATTTTTTACCTGATGTTTTTTCCTTGTTCTCAATCTGTTATATATGTAAATGAACTTTGATAATAAAAAGAAAATAATGTTATAGAATATTTCTTTTAGAGTATTAGTGTTTATTTATGTCGATACTATAAAGAGCTATATATATTAAATAACTTTTAGACATATATTCTCTTATTCATCATTAAATGAACTTTGATAATAAAAAACTATATTCCTTTTACACATAATGTTTAGAATGACTTCAAAAATCAATTACTATATTTTTGTTATATATACAACAAAATAATTTATACAACTTTATGTAGATAGTATAAAGAGCTATATATATTAAATAACTTTTAGACATATATTCTCTTATTCATCATTAAATGAACTTTGATAATAAAAAATATATTTCTTTTATGTAGAAATAAAAAGACTTAAATAAGTTGAAAGAAAAGAACTTAAATAAGTAGAAAAAAGGACTTAAACAAGTTTTAAAGCAATACCAAGACACCGGAATTCATGAGTATAAATTATAACTGAAAAAATTGTTACACATGATATTAACTAATATTTAACTTAAATAGAATCTAGCTAGCCAGCTACTGTTCTTTCTTCTCCATCGTGGCACACCCATGGCAATGAATTCTTGGGGATATTTCGCTCAACATTCCTTATCTTTGACGGATGATCTGTAAAGAGAGACATGTGTCCGAGCTGGTTGAAGTCATTTAGGTCAATTACACCATCAACTCCTAACGCTTGCTGCTTTCTAGGAAGAACTATATGCTTGATCTTGTCATTACTTTTCTTCTCTTCCTTAGAAAGGATCTGTTCGGCATAGAAGACTTGTGTAACACAGGTAGCAAGGATCCAAGGGTCATCCTTGTAACCTACTTTACTTAGATCAAGAACTCTCAAGCCATAGTTGTCCACTGTGATATGTTTGTCATCAGTACATTGGCATCGAAACACAGGCGTCTTAAATGAATCATAGTCTAGTTTCTATATGTCCTCAATGAAGCCAAAGTATATAGCAGTTTCATCTGAATCATCTATGGCCTCACAACGAACACCACTGTTTTGCGCCATGCTCTTTTTGTCCTTAGAAGTAGTACAAAACGTGAAGCCACTAATGTCATAGGTGTGCCATGGTGTGACCTAGTGAGATGGTCCAGCTGCCAACCTCTTGATAGTTTATTGTTCAATTATTTCTCCATTTAAAATGTTCTGCTCCATTAGCCATGTGGTAAATTGACGCTTGTGTTCCTTCGATACCCAATCATGTCGGGACAGAGGCAAACCTATTGCAATCTGGTCTTTTAGGCATTTGTTATAGAATGGACCTTTGGACTCAATGGTCTCTTCAGTAGTGTATCCCTCTATCATGGATGTCTTGGGACGAGTACGAGTGGATATGTACCCATTTAGTATTGACATGAAACACTCATATGTCCACATCTCATGCAAATATATAGGACCCAATGCCTGTATTTGTGGCACCAAATGCATGAAAAGGTGTACCATTATATCGAAGAAAGATGGTGAGAAACACATCTTAAGCTATGACACTGTCTCCACTTTAAATTCCTAAAGAGACTCCAACTGCTCGCGATCAATTATCTTATGTGACACCTCGTTAAAAAAGAAGCACAACCGTGTGATTGCTATCTTTAAGAACACTAGACTTATAGCCCTAATGGCAATAGAGAGGAAAGTTGTCAGTATCAGATGGCAATCATGTGAGTTGTAGTTGGTGAGTGTAAGCTCCTTCATTGACACAATGCTCTTAATGTTGGAGCATAATCCAGTTGGAACTTTCAATTTCTTCAACCACACACATATCGCATGTTTCTCATCCGTGCTCAGGTTGTAGCTTGCTGCCAGGAGGTGGTACTTTCTATTATCTAGCAAAACCGGGTGTTCAGGTTTTATCTTCAAATTGACCAGGTCCTAAAGTAAACTTAGTCCTTCTTTTGTCTTGCCCTTTATGTCTAGCAAGGTACCAATTATGCTTTCAAACATATTTTTCTGAATGTGCATACCATCGACCACGTGTCATACATCAAACTCTTTCCAATATGGCAAATACTTGAAGAAAATTGACATCTTCTTGAATATTGTCCCAGTAGTTGGCTTCACATCCTTTCTTGCTTTTCCATCTTTTGTCTTCTTGCCAAATACAAACTTGATGTTCTTAACTATCTCATATACTCTATGACCTTTACAATTACTTGATGGAGCAGTGGACCTTAGTTCATCATGATTGTCAAAGTACCTATCCATCTTTCACAAGCGGTATCTATGTCCTTTCGATAAAAAAATGCCTATGTCTTATGTACACTATCTTGTTGGATGCATTGAGGGACACGTAAAAGGTTTCATTCAAGCATACTACACAATCGACCTTACCCTTGAACTATCATGACAATACAAAGAGAGCTAGGTAATTGTTGATCGTAATAAAAATAATTGCTCTTAGTGTGAATGACTCTTTCTGGTATTCGTCCAACATGTCATGTCAACACCTGTATCCCATAATATTTTTATTCCTCCATTAATGGATCCAAGAATACATCCATGTCAACACTAGGTTGTGTAGGTCCAGAAATAAGAATGGTTAGTAAAAGTATTTGTGCTTCTACAATAAGTGTGGAGGGCGATTATAGATGGTGAGGATAATCGGCCATGTGCTGTGCTTGCTGCTCCTTTCAGCAAAGGGATTCATTCCGTCGGTACACAGTGCGAACCTAACATTTCTTATCTCCCTAGTAAATTCTGGGTGGTTATCATTGAACTTTTGCCATTACTTCCCATCGGCAGGATGTCGAAACTTTCCATCTACTTTGTGCTTATCAGAAGCATGTCAGGTCATAATCTCTACATCCTCAGGGTTTGCGAACAAACACCTCAACCGATCTACTACCGGAAGGTACCACATCACCATAGCAGGAACCCTTCTCTGTGCGTAATAGTCTTCTTTATTTTCTTTGTTGTAGGGTTTTGATCTCTATTGGGTCTTCTTCCCTTTAGAAACGGAAGCTGCATTCTCCTCTTGTAGATAGTCTTTTTTATCTTGTACCGACTTGCACCACAATTTGGATAGTTGTCCAAGTCGTTGTAATCACCTTGATATAGGATACAGTGATTTCTACACGCATGCATCTTCTAGACACCCATAGTAAGCAGACTGATTAGCTTCTTTGCATAGTAAGTGTAAGTAGGCACTTTGTTCTCCTTTGCAAGCATATCTCTGAGAGTACTCAATAATGCATCGAAGCTGACATCCCACCATCCATACTTAGCTTTCAACATCAACTCTTAAGCACAGACCGTAATGTCGTGAACTCTTTGGTATAACACTTACTCTCATCGTATAATGGCTCTAATGCTGCCTTCTCTAAGGCCTCCATACTTTTCATGAAAAACATTGATAGATCCGTATGACGACACAATTGTGCAGCCATGAATTCTACATCTTCATCCTCCACTTGAGTTCTGTTGTTGTCGGTTCCTCCAATATCTGCATCATCATGAACATCAGGCACAACATATTCATTCTGCTGGGGAGAATGGTGTTGTGTCTCATGTACGAACTGGCATACGTCGTCAACAAGCATGTCTGGGTCATTGGCACCGAGGTTCATAGCGTTTCCAGCTATATACGGCGTAGAGCTACCCTCTCTATGCTTTGTCCAAATTATGTAAGCCTTCATAAATCTTTGGTAGACCAAATTAGCTATGATTAGTTTTGTGTCTTTAAAAATAACAAGATTTCTGCAGTTTATACAAGGACAACATATGTGCTTCGTCTGTGTTCTCAAAGCATGGTTTTTGACAGCATCGATAAACCTATGGACCTCAGATATGTATGATGGATCTACTCTTTTTAAGTTATACATCCAGAATGCTCTGTCCATCGTTACCTATTATAGTTTAATAGATTTATATATTTTAATCACTAAAAAAAAGATATGAATGTTTTGTGATATTTATTACCTAACCTTTGGATGATCAGCAAACTCCTTCAAAGACTTGTAGATGAAAATGAACTCTTCTATATTTCTCAATTAGTACACCTAGAGGCTAAATTGCATATAGTTAAAAGAACTAGTTAAATAAATATGTCTCTCAATAATAACTAAAACAAGATTAATTAATAAAACCCTAACTAAGGATCACCAATACTTAATTAAACAAAACATAACAAAATAATTATAGCATCAATATCTAGAAAAAAACCCTACAAACTAAAACAAGATTAATTAATAAAAACCTAACTACAAACATCACTACTAGAAAAATAAACTAAACATAACTAAATAATTAAATAATACTAAATAATTAAAGCATCAATTTATTAGATGAAACCCTAAAAACTAAAGCAAGACTAATTAATGAAACCCTAATTAAAGCCTCACCACTACTTAATTTAACAAAACGTAACTAAATAATTAAACAAAAACTAATTTAAAGCATCAATATCTAAAAAAAACCCAAATAACTAAAAACAAGATTAATTAATGAAAACCTAACTAAAAGCATCACTACTAGCTAATTAAACTAAACAAAACTAAATAATTAAATAAGAGTAACTAATAAAACTCTAAAGGTTAAACCCTAGATAAAAAAGCGAGACCCTAGATAAAAAGTGACTAGAATTATTGAAAAAAACAAAAACCTAGCTACAATTCTCTCTCACTTGAGGTAAAACCCTACATCTGAAAAGTGGCTAGGATTGAGCAAGAATGAGGGAAATAAGACAAGAAACACATAAACTAATCTTTTTTGGCTACCTTCTCCGAAGAAATCAAGATCAAAACCTCCCCCTTGTATTTGGTCAAATCTGGACCTCCAAAGCTCCTCCCATGGAAGCAATGCTCGGGCTACAGTTCTGTTGGTTGTGGTGCGGAGGAAGAAGGGGGGTATATATAGGAGAAGCTCACCACAGGCAGTTGACCTAAGGGAACCGCCTGTGAAAATGATGTCAATTTTCACAGGCGGTTTTCTTAGAAAACCGCCTGTGAAAATATCACATTATCACTAGCGGTTTCTTAAGTGAACCGCCAGTGTAAATGTCACCATTTACATATACTGGCGGTTCACTTAAGGAATCGCCAGTGCTATTCGTTTTCCACAGGCGGCTCTAAAGCTGAGGCCCACATGTCGATTTTCAGTGGCGTCTTTCAACAAAAACCGCCTGTAGAAATAAAACCACACCGTCAATATAAATACTCTGTGTACTAGTGCTACTAGCTTCGTTTGCATATATGCTTTGGCCTTTCAACGTGCCATGCATCTTATTTTATGGAGTATCAACCAGTATATATTCCATCTCGGCCCAAAGCGTCAGGGTGTGCTTAACTGTTTATTATTACGGCCATGACCATTTAATTTACTCCCACTATATTAAAATATAAGGGATATAATTTGTCATAAGTCAAACTATACTACAATTAACTAAATTTACAAAGATGATTAATAACTTTTACAGGCCACGTCAAAACGGTAAACTATCTATGGAACTAAATTTATATGATATCTACTGATGTCATATATAAATGTTACACTTTTTCTATAATTTCTGTGAAACTTGTTAGAGTCATTTGACTTAGGCGAACTTAAGCCATAATATTTTGGAACATAAGGGTAGCAATGGGAAAGTCACGGTTTCCTCTGATAAGTCTTTTTTCCACTCAAAATATATATGCAGTGAAATTTCTCTACGGCAGAAATCAATGATGGACTCGAAAAATGTCTCTACGGTCACTAGTATATATAGCAACCGTTTTGTACTGGCAGCCTTTTTAGTTAGCAGTAAAAACTGGGATATGTTCCAATGGCGTCAGTTTAATAGAATTACAGTTAGTTTAAAGCTAAGGCTACCACACCATTATAATTACTAATTTATAGTGACGGTATATATGTTTACACAAATACCCATATATACCTAGTTTTAGAGAATACTCCCTCCGATCCACAATATCTGACGCACTCCCTTTTTTGATCTGACCAGCTAAGACACCAAAGGCTAATTGATTACGGAGAGCAGGTGAAATGAAGCGACACATGTACATAATAGAGTTGAACCGGCCCTGCATGCAGTAGCTTACTAGTAGTTAGTACTCTCACGTTTGAGGCCAAAACTAGAATAAAAAATGATTTGATGGCCATGGTGCTATTACGACGGCAAGAGTTAATTCGTGCGTGTAGTTCTATAAGCTTCTTGGTATCTGGTATTAAGCTCCGTACACCAGATATATAGGACCCGAGGGAGTATATTCTATTTTTAAAAAAATTTACAAGCTGTGTAATTTTTCTGTGCAAAATATGCACGTGTGCTGGCGCCGGGATGGAACGTAAGTGACGGTATATATGTGTACACAAATACCAGTATATACATAGTTTTACAGAATATATTCTATTTTTTGTAAATAATTTACAAGATGTGTAATTTTTCCGTGCAAAATATGCACGTGTGCAGCAGCCGGGATGGAACGTAACCTCAGGACGCCAGGATGGAACATATATACAACATCAGGAATCGTGTGTTGTTTCTGCTTTCCGGTCACTTGGTGACTGTGGCTAATATATTCCTTTTGTGTTCACTTTAATTATTTTAATTCAAATTTGAGGTCCTAAGATAAATTGATATAAAAAAGTTTGGACCAGAAAATGTTACATCTCTTTCGGTACTACAACATTCGTTTAAGCTACTCCTCTATCTGAAGTCATTTAAAAAAAATACAAAAATATTCATTTCAAAATCATTGACATGAAAATAAACATTTGTTTTTTTGAATGTCTTTTCGTCCGAACAATTTGGTCAATAATTTATGTGGCCTTAGGTCTAGCTATAGCACTACAACATTCGTTTACGTTACTCCTCTATCTAAAGTCATTTGAAAAAATATAAAAATATTGGATTCAAATCATTGACGTAAAAATAGACATTCGTTCTTTAAACGTCGTTTCGTCCGAGCAGTTTAGTCAATAATTCAGATAACCTCAGATCTAGCTAAATCTTGTAGTGTGTCAAATATGTTTGGCATTGGCAACTGGATTCAAAGAATTAGTAAAGATTTGAAGTCTTTACTTTCACTAGGAGATGCCGCCACCGGTTTGTCGATATAGTTTTTGAAAAGAAAAAATATTCTTCTCCTTTACAGGTTATCTTCTTGATCACTAATTGGCTATGTAGGTGGGCTATCCTTCAGAAGCCGGATACACGGGATGTGGTTGTGGCGGCCTCGCAGTACTTGGTATAGGTCGTCATGGTTATCTTCTTCTAGGCACATGGGTGGCATTCTAGTCTACGTATTGATAGTCATTAGAGTGTGTGTGGCTCCTTATTTTATTTGGCTGTGTGCTTCTTGTCAAGCAGGGGTCGTAAGAATTGTTTTGAAGACTTTGTATCATCTTGATGTAATGTGCTTAAAAATTTAATAAAATCTTTCTGCCAGTGTTTCGAGTAAACACCAACTAGTAAATTTCCAGATGTGCCTTTATGCCCACATGGTTCGCTAAGAGGACACTGAGAAGTATACTGGTTCGAGCGAGAAGCCCTATGTCCAGTCGAAGCGGGTTATGTAACTTAGCGACAGTTTGCAGTAGGGGTTACAAATGGTTCGAGATGAAGGGAGGGGCAGCCTTACATGGGCTCCACAGAGGAGGAATGGGTGTGTTGTGCAAAGGAACAAGAGGAAAAAAGAAACAAGGACTATGCTTGAGTGGTTCGTTCGCTTCTCCGGAGGTCGGGGTGTCCTTCTTCCCCCTGTGGATTATGTCACCATGAACCGTTCGCCAGTTTTGTCATGTTGTTGGAGCGCCTACCAATCCCCTCATAGTAGGTGGAGAGGATGAGTAGTTGATTAGGACTTGCATCGTATGGGGTTAGGCATAATAGTGTCACACTGTGTGAGTGTGGGTCGTGGCAGATGGGCCGTCTGTCACACTAACAGTGTGATTCAATGGTGTGACATGACCTGCGTGGGTCAACAGTGCATCGAATGACGTTCCATGCCCTGCACTCACTAACAGTGTGATCAAAAGCATCAGTCCATACCCTGCGCTGGGTACAGACGGAGTGGACGTGGTTGACTCATTGCGCGAGAATCTCGGTTACAGCGCTGTCGCCTATGCTTGTGGTGCAAGCCTAGGGTTGCTTCGGGGCGAAGGCGAGTGCAGGGGTCATGCAAGTCCTCGCCTCCATGGTCATGGGCCCGAGGGTCCTCTCGTCTGGTCGAGAGGTCGTGCGAGCCACACACCCTAGGGATCGTGGCTCTGACCCTTCCACTCAGGGCCGCGCGGTGTGGTTCATTCGTGGGCCTTCTGCCTTGGCCCACTGGTCCTTCCGTCATAGAGCAGGGCGATGGCCCGCAATGCTTGGCCTCTTGATGGGCCGAGCTGGGGCGCTAATGATGGCTGTGGCGATTGCTTAACTGAGGGTTTAGCAGGCCGGTTGTTTGGCCCCCGACAGTAGCTCCTGTGTCCTTGCGGGCGTGGGCCCACGCCTACATGGACTTAAAGCGATGTGGTTGATTCGTATCCTTCCGGTGGGTGCGCCTGAGCACACCCGCTGGGTGTAGCCCCTGAGTCTCTGGGGATGTTGGACACGTCTGCAGAGACTGTAGCGTGCGCGTCTTGGGGTAGTGGCGTTCTTGCTTCGGTTTCACCTTGACACGGGACGGTTCGCCCGTTGTAGTGATGGCAGTGCTGAACCATCATGCAGTCGATGGAATGGGACAGTCTAACATGCTTCGGAGCTAGCTCTTGGACTTATCCGGGGGAGGTGTGATCGTGGCGCTACGATTTTGAGCCTAGCACCGGTGTTAATGCGGTAGGTGGTGGGCAGATGGGGCGTTGAGTGGGAAAATGGAAGGGCTTTTCATGCCAGGTGGTTGTGGTGACCGCACATCACTTCGAACCAGCATAGGCATCTGGCTGCTCTCTATGCGGAGAGCATGGGGGCTCACGGGACTCCTTACCGATTCCCTAGGCCGAGGGGTTGTGTGATTTCTTCGGTCTGGAATCTTTTATAAGTAGGGAAAGCAGTCCCTTCTGTGCCCCGCACAGTTTTTTCTGCCCACCTGTCTACCCTTCTGTTTCAGCACTACTGTCGCCACCACCTCCAGATTGAATCTACAGCCAGGATAGCCAATTGGTCTTCGTCGGTGATTTTGTCCACTGAACTTGAGGGGCTCACCTAGTGTGGCCTTCTTCGTGAAGACGACTGGGCTTGCCCTAGGGCCGAGGAGGTCTCAATACCTAGAGCCAGGTTCGTAGTTTCGTTCCTGGCATTCCATTATCAGGGGTTTGCGATTCCTACTCACCCCTTCTTTGCCGTGCTTCTGGAGTAGTACCAGATTCCCCTACACAGCCTGAACCCCAATAGAATTTAGCACATCGCGTTGTTTATCATGTTATGTGAGGGGTACCTGGGGATCGATCTGCACTTCGAGCTCTAGAGGTACTTCTTCTCCGTTGACTTGCTAAAGCGGCGAGTGCTAGGCAGATCGAAGACGTGGCAAATTAGGTGCGCCAGCATCCATCTCCGCGGCAACAGGGCAAAAGACGATATCCCCATGAAGATGGTTTCCTCCAACAGTGGTTGGCATGTTAAGTGGTTTTATATATGGTGGTTTGATCCCCTCTCCTGGTGTCCTCGACAGAGCTGCCCGTTATTCAACCGAAGTGGTGGGGTGAATGGGGCGCTCTGGCGGCGGAGAAGAAAAGGCTTCAGGACCATCTGACCTCCATCACTATTCTACACGAGAGGGGCCTCAATGGTCCTAGATTGATCGGGGCCTACCACAAGAGGAGGGTGGCACCTCTCATGAAGCGAACGCTCTGTCTGTTCAAGGTGAATCCTGGCGCCTCGATTGAGGGGACCACACTGCCTACGGATACACCATCCGATGCCGAGGTCGCCTGATGGATCAACAAGACGATGCAGCCCACTATGGGTCCGATGAGCGACCGGATTAGGTGGACCTTCCCGGTGGAGGGATGTCCTCCGATAAGGCCGGAAAGGGGATTTATGGAATTCGTAAGTCTTGCTTCTTCCTCCATGTTTCCTTTCGCATTTGCCCCCATGTTCTGGCGTTGCTAACCTCGCCCCCTCTTGGTAGCCCTCCTACATCGTGCTGAGGGACCGTGGGGTGCCCCTACCGAAGGGTCACCAGCAGAGGGTGGCCAACTAAGAGGAAAATGAGCGTCAGCGTAAGAGGAAGGCGTGGAGAAGGAGAAGAGGGAGAAACACCAGGCATGGGAAGAGAAGCGAGCGCGAGGTGTTGATACCGACACCACCGAGGACGACAACGATGACGATGATGAAGGTACCATTGAGGCTTTGATTGCCCCCTAGTTGTTAGTTTGTTCACCATTTCCTTTCCTACAGGTGACGGTTATGATGACTTCTTTGGAGAGGAGCAGGTTTCTCCCCGGCAGGACACGGCGGTGGCTAGCACCTCGCGGGAGCCAGAGCCCTCAAGCCTAGGAGGGCCGGTTCCATTGCGTTCAGATATGGGCGCTCCTTGGGCCGACGCCAAGAGCTTGGCCACCACCCTCTCGGGATGGCTCTGAGGTTACAGTAGCATCAGGTGCCATCAGGACGCCCGTCGTTGGGGCGACCCTAGCGCCGACTATGCCGACAAGCCCTCCGACCGACATCGTGTTGCAAGCGTGATCGGGACACTCTTCCAACGCTGTTCCTCGGGCGGGGGGTACGCCCGACTTCAGACGCGTCGCCTCGAGGGGAGAGGCCCCATCACCGGCCGCATCGGAGGAGCGCAAGTCATGGAAGCATCCGCGGTCGGCGTGCTTGGACGACAGCGGGAGGTCTGGCTCCCGGCGCCCACGAATTCCTAGGTGGGTCTTTCGGTGGTGTTGGTCAACTAGACTCTGCATTTCTTGCGACGGCTAGCTAACATGCGTACCATTCCTTTGCAGGTGGGCGTGCGTGTCGGTGCCGACTAGCGCCAGGAAGACTCTAGCATCGAGGGGTGGACTATCACCATTAGCAAGCTTGCCAAGCACAAGGCCACACATCCTAGGGAAGGCTTCGCCAAGCCAGGATTCGGTGGTGGGGGTCCGTGCGGAGGGCGGTGCCTCCTCTCCCCTTGGCCACACTACCGCGGGGAAGACTCTAGCACCGAGGCCACGGCTTCAAGTGCCACGGGCACCTCTTCCTTGGCCACACTACCGCGGGGACTGTCTCCTTTGACTCCGGCACCCGACCGAGGGGTGCCAGCCCACGCTAGATTCATTTTGGCACCGGGCAGCCTCAGGTCGATTTTCTAGCGGCACGAGGAGAGAAGTCCTTCGTGTTTGATTGACCCGGGGGAGGAGCGGGACTATGCAGATCTTGGGGCCCATCTGGATAAGATCAGGGAACTGCTCCAACTGGCCAGGGCCACGATCAGCGAAGGGTCGTCGCACCTCAAGCTAGCAGAAGCACTATTTGAGGTAAGCTCGGTTCCGGTCCCTAATCTAGCGTTTACCACGCTTACCCCCCGGTTGCCTCTTATGTCCTCATTCTCCATGGTTGTTTCTGTTCCTGTCAGTCGGTGATGGCAAGGTCCCTTGGAAAGTCTTGCTTCCTTCACCACTAGAGGATTTCGTGGGAATCGCTTGTTGCCGGGGCGAGTTCGAGTCAGTCCCGGGTGGACGAAGCTGAGGGCTGCGCCAACAGGGCCGAGAAGGCCTACAGCAAGTTGGCCGAGTGGGCTCAAGAGGCGGATGACAAGGAGAGGAGGCTGGAGGAGGAACATGAGCGTCCTATTGGTATAAATTCACTACACCCTAAATTATTATTATCAGTCTATCCGCAAGCGCACAGATATAATACCGATGTAGCACTTCATCAAGATTATCTTAGTTTTAATATCGGACCCAAAGGAACAGTTGTGATAATGACTAAGTCTATGGTTCTTAATCCAATGGCACAACCAATCTAGGGAATATTAAGAATGAGGAGTTAGCTAATGACTATCTTGTTCCGATAACCGGTAAGCTTTGAATAATACCGTTGTAACTGGGTAGTAACCTAAATAAGAGCAGAAATCAGAGTTCTCTCCTACCAAGCACCTATACACCTATCGATCCTATCAACGGGAAGTAGACTATAGAGGAATCAACAAAGCTATAAAGTCACCTTCGCGAACTACCACTATCCGACTAATTAGGGGACACTCACAAGTAATCATAGCCTAGACAACACGTCTACCCTATGAAATACTACTTCAACCTTGGAGCTACCAAGATCAAAGCACTCAATATGAGTTGCAAACCTAAGAACAAATAACAACTGCTTACTTGAATCAGAATGTTGAATACAAAATTACATCAAAACGTAGGTCTAGGCGAGGGAGCCGAATCCAGACGAATACAGTTACGAAGAAGCTCCGATAGGCCGGGACTCCTCCGAATCTCTACTCTTCTACTCTATCTCTCTAATCTCTCTCTTGATTGCTGGCCTAGATCTAATGGATATCTATCTAGTGCTTTAGGCTCTTTAGCTCTTGATCTGGCATCCTTCAGGGGGTCTGGCCCTTTATTTATAGCTCGGTGGGATGAATGCGCATCGTTGGATCAAACTGACTTAACAAAGGGCTGAGATAACTCCTCAGAGGTGGTGGAGGAAGCTTCCAGAAGACGGCGCCAAATCCTAGAGAGGGGGTGCCGCCCAGTGCAGGTGTGGGGCCAGCCGGCCCTACCTGGCAGGGTTTGCGGGTCCTGTTGCTTCGGATGTCTTCTAGATCCTTCCCATGTCCCGATGGTGATTGTTTCCTTCACGGATAAGTTTCATGATAATTATGCATTCTAATCCCTCTTTAAAGCTTTTTTGGATAATTCCCTAGAAAATATACAATTCACCAAAACTCGTTGAAATTATTAGTAATAACCCTATTCTAGTAGATATTCATGTATAATGTAGGGATAATTGATAGTAAAAATTAGACATTCATAAGTGTCAACACATCCCTCATATTAGAGGCGTGGCTGCGGAAGGAGCAGGACACGACCCAAGAGGGAAGGAGGCATCGGTACGGTAGGTCCAAGCCTTGCAAGCCGAGGTCGAGGAAGCCAAGAAGTCACAATCGGAAGCAGCTACGCACTCGACGGGGCTGACTGTGGAGGTGGCCCAATCGAAGGCGAAGGTACAGGCCCTCGAGGCCGAGGCGAGCCACAACAGCAACGAGAAGAATACATTGAAGACATGAGGTGAAGGTAAGTGGTTTTAATTTGTAAAAGGTGTTCGTACCTTTAGTGAGGCGCGTTGTCTTGATGTTTGCTGCTTTCGTGTCTGCAGAGCTCGAGAAGCTTCTTGCCAAGGCGAAGGTGAACTTTTAGGCAACATCGATCGAGCGCGACAACTTGACGGGGGTTGCGGGGATTGTCTGCGACCAACTCGATGCGGGGTAGCCCCTGGGACCGAGGCGTTGGTGGCTCGTGTGGCCTGGATGACAAACTGGGTGCATGAGCTTGAGGTGGATGCCTTCTGTGCTGGGGTCAACCAGTCGTTTTCCATCGTCTACTCCCACTTCGAGGAGAATGTGAAGCTTGACATCCTAAGTAGGGGTACATCGATGGCTAGACCGAGGGCGAGCTGGAGGACATCGAGCTTCACATAGAGCCGTTGTCACGGGCCTTGTTGGACCGGATAGCTGGAAATGTTCTGCCACACAGAGATTGATTAGTTTTTGGAGTCCAGCCATCGTGCCAAAACAATTAGTGTATGAGAGATACTCTTTCTATGCCTTAGCTCGGCTCATACTTTGATATCATTTTTAGTTTGGTTTTGACCTTGTCTTTCTTTTTTAATGATTTCCAAAGCATGGGATCATGGCCGAGGGTCGGATCTAGGGGGTTGGCTCGAGCTGCACCGTAGTCGCTGGGACGTAGGCATCTTGCTAACCCCTAGAATCTGACCCGTTTGGCACGTTGGTCCTTCCATTTGAATTTCGGTTGGAAAGTCGGAGTGTGGATTCTTGCTATGAAGGCAAAGTCATGGTCTGGGGTTATCGCCTTTGGTTCAGAGCCGGTTGACGGCGCCCTGCCCTCGGGGCACGGGCAATCATGCCAATGTGGTCCAGTGGGTTCTGACCTCAGATCATGATTCGGCCTTCGAGGCAAGAAATTTTGAAAAAGGTCCATTTTTGAGTTGTTGCGCGCATACCTTTACCAGCACCCAAGTGATGGCTGCCCCCAGGGGTGGGGTTAGATGTTACTTAAAAGAGTAGTGAAAATGGCCAGCATCTCTTTATTCGATAATTAGAAACTTTTTTACATGATTCGACTATGTACAAGCCTTAAAAGGAACTTAGGGGTAGAAGCGACGTAGCTGTTCTATGTTCCATGCGTTGGTGAGGACCTCTCCCTTGTGATTCTTGAGCCTATACGTCCCCAGTAGAAGCACCTGGTTTATGATGAAGGGTCCTTCCCACGACGGAGATAGCTTGTGGTGGTCCTTGCTGTCCTATTGCAGGCGTAGCACCAAGTCTCCGACGTTGAAGGCGCATCCTCAAATGCGACGGTTGTGGTAGCTCATAGCGCCTGTTGGTATTTGGCAGAGTGTAGCAAGGCGATGTCATGAGCCTCATCTACTTGGTCTAGTGCATCTTCTAGGTAGACGGTGTTTCCTCGCTCGGTATAGGCTTGCAATCTTGGGGCCTCGTACTCAAGATCGGTGGGAAGGATGGCCTCCGCGCCATAGACCATAAAGAACAAGGTGTATCCCATGGCTCGACTGGGGGTTGTTCGCAGAATCCAAAGCACCGAGGGGAGTTCTTCGACCCATCGTCTTTCAAACTTATTGAGGCGATTGAAGATTTAGGGTTTTAGGCCTTGCAGGATCATCCTGTTCGCGTGTTCGACCTGCCCGTTCGTCCGGGGGGTGCGCAACGGCTGCCGAATCGATCCGAATGTTGAATTCATCACAAAAGTCTAGGAACTTCTTTCTGGTGAATTGGGTCCCATTGTCGGTGATGATGGAGTTAGGGAGCCTGAACCGTAGACGATGTTGGTGAAGAAGTGTACGGCCTCCTCAGAGCGAACTCTTGTTATGGGCCATGCCTTGATCCATTTTGAAAACTTGTCGATTGCCACGAGCGCATGCGTATGTCCCCCGAGCGCCTTCTTCAGTGATCCAACCAGGTCCATGGCAGCCCCATCTTTAGAGAAATTTTCATTACTGCATGCTGGATCATCTAGAAGGAGAGAAATGACATCATTTTTATAACGAAGCAACCTCGCCTAGAGTCTGGAAGATTCACTATTGATGGCCCTTAATGTTCAAATGCAACTGTTAGCTAACCTTCCAGAGTGACTTAAAAGCAATCCATCTACCTAGAAGTAGGGCTTTGACTAACGAATTCCACGAGTTTTGGTGAATCAGTGGTTTTGCAGGCATACACTAGAAACAACACACTTTTGAGCTACAATACAACATAGAATGAATGATTGGACGCCACGGCTATGCAGGAAGAGTCTAGAAGGAACTAGAAGACTGTGCACCGAAGGGGAGGCCAAGTGGGCCCTAGGTGCGACCGGCCGGTCCCACCCCAGACCATCGGTCTGCCCAGTGTTGGTGGCTCTTAACTCACATTTTACAACAGCCAAATCAACATGAAATGACATGAAATATAACATAAACATCTAGTATAGAGTTTACTTCTAACCAAATTCCATGAGTTTTGTTTCTCTCACAAGTTTTGCAGGGAATCTAATTTATCACCAAGAAAACGTGCCTCAAAATAGGAAACCAAGTTCACCACTGTGTATAGCTCGTCGCGCTGATCAAAATGGATATATTACTTGCTATTTTTTGAGCTCATAATAAAAAGATATGGAATTTCAAAATTAAAAAGGAGTGCTGACATCATCACTGATGTCAACACTCCTCCACAGTGCCATGCAAGCAGTAGCGCTAGCACTGTCAGCAGGGGCAGGCGGGCCCCGTGGCCAGCAGCTGCCGGCGTGAGGGAGGCAGGCGGCCCATGTGCCAATCAGCAGCCGACGTGTGGCGGCCCTGTCCCCCATGTGCGATCGCATGCGCTCGTCCACGCGGGAGGGAGGAAAGGCGTCGGCCGCTCTCCTCACGCGGGAGCGCGTGCACGCACCGGCAGGGAGCGCGAGGGCGCTCGGCCGATCTTGGGGGCACGTGGCAGCCCAGGGTTGGCCCCCTACGTCGGTTGGCCGGTTTGGCCGCCCAGCGCAGCTCAGCAGCCCGAGCCGGCCGTTCCACTCGCCCAGGCGCCATAATTTTCACCTAGAAACACTGACAGCGCCAGTTTTCAATGGTTTTGCTCCAGCTCAAGGCTTTAATGGCCGGTTCTTCACCGGTTTTCGCTGCAGGGCTGTGGCAAATTAATTTGTCGACCTAGGGAGGTTGGTTGCATGGGTTGGAGGTGCCAATTTAATTCCTAGGAATGTTCCTTGCATCTACCCTCTCCTCTCCACTATAAAAAGAGGCCTCCCCTCCATTTGTAATCATCCTACACTTGAGCAATCCTTCATATCCTTAGTAGTAGTATCCTTCTAGGTGTTCTTCACCTAGTTGTAGTATAGAAAAGAGGGAAGAGAAGAGAGGGAAGAGAGTGGAGAAGGAATCCAGAGCTGTCGGCTTCCTCTCATTCTTGTACTCGGTGTCTCGGGTAGGACCATAGGAGGGCCGGAGGTGTCGGCTCCTCCTCGACTCTTGTACCTCTACGGAGACGACTCGTCTGAGTAATATCCGAGTTCTCTTTTGGTAATTCCAGTATTTCTATTTGATTAAATTCAGTCCTTGCTTTACTTTATTTACGGGAACTCCGCTCGACCGAGTGTTCTAGTCTAAAGATCTAGGCTAGAATAGTAATCGTTAGCATAGACGTGGTGTCTAGGCTAGTGTTTACCTGAGTTTGCGCCCAACCCCACGGATAGTTGTGGCAGCCCCAGAGGTGATAGCTCCGACCAGGCCTTTGTATTCCACCACGTTCAGGTTGGTGTTTTTGTAGAGCTTTGGGTAGCCTTCCCCCAACTACCGCTTCCTAGTCTCTTCGAGAGTCGGAAAGGTACTGCTGCTCTGAAGTAAGTAGAGTTTAGCAAGCCTAAATCTTGGTCATCTTGCTTATCTTGGAAGAACCTTAGGAAACCCTTCTCTAACTACCAAAAATAGCTATTCCTTGGACGACCTTGATCCTTTCCAGTTCACTTCTTGTTCCTCATGAAAATCGATACCTAGGAATGCTCCGGGTGAAAGCTACAACGGTATTTGTGCGCTTGCGTTAACAAATACCAACACCCAGGGGCGCACTCATGGCCCGCTTCACCTAGGTCGCTCTACCACCTATGAGGATTGATCTCCACCATCCGCTAAAGTCGATTTGACCCAAGGGCTCATGTTGATTCGCCAAGGCTATAAAAGGAGAGGCAAAGGATCCATTCTAAAGAAGAAGAGCTTTATCGAGAAACCCTAATTAGGATCCTAGGAGGTGTCCCTCGAATGGACATACCTTTCCAGAGTTAGCATTCCAAGAGAGAGCTAGTTCTATACCTCTAGAAGCTAGTTCTATATCAGAAATAGAGAGATAGAGTCAAAGAGAGAGTTTTGAAGGAAGTATCGGCCTGTCGGTGTTACCTCTATGGCTTGTATCTGAGATTGCTTTGGAATCGACTTCAGAGTTCAAGTATGTAACATTGTTTATCTTGTTTTACTGGTTTATGACACTTTTGAGTAATTTAACCCTTGTAGCTCTTGGGTTAGAGTAGTATTCGTAGTGTAAGCGTGGTGCTTAGACTTTGTTACTCGTAGATATACCCTATCTTCTGGATTTGGTGGTAGCATCCAGAGGTGACTTTATAGCTCCGTTGAATCATATATAATCCACTATCCCGTCGGTAGGCCGAGCAGGAGAATAATTAGTAGTTGGGTTACAGTTTTGCCTGTGCTATTCTATTAAATTCCCTAGTGAAATATCCTAGACATATCTTACTTAAGCCTAAATTAGAAGCCTTAGTTGTCTTCTCTATATCCCTATCTTCTACAGCCTTGTTTGCTACTCAGGTGGTTAAGTTGTAGTTTAGATTACCCTCACACATCTTCCTTTGGGTTTGAAATTAAAACTGGGTCTATTCATCTGGAGAAGTGTTACATCGTATCTGTGCGCTTACGGATTATTCAGTAGGCATTAAGAGATACCAACATTCACCTCAAGGAGGAAATTGGTCTTATGTGTATTAAGGCCAAGGAGAGGATTGCTGAAGCCCTCAAGACTTGGTGCGAGAATAGGCTTTACTAACCCCGCCTTCTTTCTTTGTTTGAGCCTTGATGGCTTTGTAATTTTTTCTCCATTCTTTGTATTCTTTGTCATCCATCATTCAATAAAAGAAAAAAATAGGTGGGGGCCTTCCCTACCAGTTGCCTCAAAAAAAGATGACAACACTCTCGTTCTTCGACTCACGCAAGAGCTACAAGAAGGTTACAAAACCGATTCAAAGCAAATGGGATCTTATCCTAACCCAAAAATAGTTGGTAACACCCTGAGCCTTTTCCTGTTTGAATTAAAAAATTCAGCCAAGATCATACAGGACAGTCAACATAGGAAAGAATAGCCACATAGCAAAAATCAACAAAACCCAAGAAGGATCTGCAACCAAATCAGTTTCACAAGGTTGTGTGGTCTAGTGGCTGTGTTCTTTTTTCTACAATATCACCCACCACCACAGCTATTAACATCGTATCAAGAAGGGAAAGAACTGAGTGGCTCAACTATTAACATCTCAGAAGAAGACAAGCCAAGACACATGCATAGAAGAATCCTAAGGACAGTTTATATGGCAGAATCATTGTTTTAACCACCAGCAATACCAGGTGTCCGATGAATCAGAAACCAATATCTCTCCATATGACAAATCAGGAGACAATGAGAATGAAGACCAAAAACAATCCAGGATCAAGAAAAAATAAACTAAAGCATGGATGGAGAACCTAGGTGATTCAGAGAAAGAAGAAGTCTAACAGACAAAGGATTCAAATACTTACCAAGGAACTAGAAAAACTCAACAAAAGAGAGCAGGAGAAAGAAGCTAAACTAGGGCGTGTTAAGGCTGGCAACATAGAAAAAGAACCCGAACTGAAAAACTGACAACCCCCAAGAAAATTAGCTTTTCTGTGATTGGGAGGGGAAGAGAGTAGCAATATTAATAGAGGACAAGGAACCAGAATGATAACTTAAAGAGAAAGAAGTCGATCTACATTCACAAGATAACAACCAGAACAAACAAGAAGGATAGAAAGGGAAGAAGGACAAGGCAAATCAGAGTTCAGGGAAGTTAGGTCTCAAATAAGAAGAACTCTGACTCTATACCATAGAAGGGATGAAGGATATGACAGAGCATACTACGGGGGAAAAGAACCCTATGACCGATTTCCTTGTTTCGTGGGAAGACTACAAGCCTTCAAATTACACCACAAGTTCAAACCTTCAAATCACTCAACATATGATGGAAAGATAGAACCCAGATAATGGCTCGGAGTATATTCAATTAGTAGAACTAGCAGGAGGGAACAATAATATCAAGGCTTTATTTTTTTCTATGGCATTAGAATCGGTGCCACTACAATGGTTTGACAAGCTAAGGCTTGGGCCAATCAGATTTTGGGAAGACATGCAAAGAGCTTTTTGTAACCATTTCGCAGGGATAATAACAAACCCCATAACACCTATGGAGCTAAAGGGACTATGACAACTAAGGAATGAGAATCTCAAAGAATTTTATAGAAGATTTAGAGAAACAAAGGTGTAGGTACATGAAATCACCGACAGAGAAGTAATAGAGGCATTTGGGGATGACATACTTTCAAAATGGAAATTCAAAGACTTTTTGTCAGTGTTTTGAGTAAACACCAACTAGTAAATTTCTAGTTGCACGTTTATACCTAGATGGTTCGCTAAGAGGACACGGGGAAGTATACTGGTTCGGGCGAGAGGCCCTACGTCCAGTCAAAGCGGGTTGTGTTACTTAGTGGTAGTTTACAGTAGGGGTTACAAATGGTTTGAGAGAGGGAGGGGGCTCTCATGTCTCTGTGATTGATCGTAGTGCCGATATCGTGATGGGTGAGTGATCGGTGATTCATGTGTTAGTTGTGGATGATCTCCAAAGGGTGGCTCACCCTCCCTTTTATAGGTGAACGGAGAGGGTGGCCTTACATGGGGTCCACAGAGGAGGAATGGGCGTGTCGTGCAAAGGAAGAAGAGGAAAAAAGAAAAAAGGACTTTGGTGGAGTGGTTCGTCCGCTTCTCCAGGGGTCAGGTGTCCTTCTTCCTCCTGTGGATTACGTCGTCGTGAGCCATTCGCCGGTGTTGTCGTGTCGTTGGAGCGCCTACCCATACCCTCACAGTGGACGGAGAGGATGAGCAATTGATTAGGACTTGTGTCATATGGGGTTTGGCATAATAGTGTCACACTGTGTGAGCATGGGTCATGGTAGATGGGCCGTCTGGTCTGTCATGCTAACAGCGCTATTGGATGGTGCGCCATGTCCTATGTGGGTTAATAGTTGTTGGCAGTAAATGCTGATACATCCTAACTGCCAATTACTATCCAAAATAGGGAGAATTACCAGTCATACTCGCATATACCTTTACCATTGACCCATTTCCACTTGTATTGGAAGCATCACTATTTTACAGGAAACATACAAGAAAAGGATGAAAAGGGTCTTAAGAATATGCTTTCTAGAGATGCATAATTCACAAAATAAAGCAAAGCCCAAGTCCAAGTATCAATCTAGGCCAACAACCTACTGGGAAGAGGTCTAGGAGCAGCAAGAGGGCCGTGGGCTAAGGCTGGGGCCAAGGGGGCCACGTCTAGTGTGATCGCACCAGGGTGAGAGCGCACTGTCGCACCCGGTTTTCCGAAGAATACCAAGCGCTAACTATATGTGTGCCTAGGATGTCCACATGACACATATAGTGACAAAAATAGAGATTATCAAAGACAAATGTTTATTATATATCGCAACATATTTAAAACAAAGCTTACATCTATAACAGAGCATAGCGAAAACTTGTCTTAATCTTCTGTCTTCGGGTCTCCATACTCCATAGGGACGGTTGACTAGGGAGCACTCGCCTAGCACCCTTGGAACTACGCTAGAAACACTTCATTTGAACCACCATCTGGTACCCATCCGGAATTTTGTTGAGTGTAAAGCAAGCATCAGTGCACCATGCTCAGCAAGCATAACATGAGGGATGCAAGGCTCAAAAGGCTAGACATGGTTTAACTGCGGTAAGCACTTTTAGTTGATCATATTTTATTTATTAGACCTGAGTTACTAGGTTATGCTTAGCACTCCAAGTAAATATATATAATTTTCATCATCAAGATTAACCATCATCCATACCATCCATCGAACCATCTATCTCAAAAAGGATCCAGTCCGCTCGTGACCGTGAGCTCGGCTGATATATCAGTTTTACACTCTGCAGAGGTTGTACACTTTCACCATGAGTCGTGTTACCCATATGCCCGAGGTGATCAGCCTCTTGACCCACTTCCAAGGTAAGTCAGCAGGGTTCACTACGAGGCCTTTTCAATGACACCCTAACAAGTTAGTAGCCATGAGGTTTTAGCAGCTAGGTGAATGGAGCCCCCCTTCAAGACTGGTGCACAAATGACCGCAGCCCAGCAACACATCTTGACAGGCAAGAAGCCATTCTGCAACCCAGGCCCCCCTCTTGCGCCTTCTTGTAACCACTAACAAGCTAGAGAAATCTAGTTACTTAGCCAAGGCCAGAGCCATATAGTCCTCATGGTTGTACGGATGTCTTGGGTGGCCGCTTTAAGATTGAGTCCTTATAGAGGGTAGACTAGAGCACCGAAAAGGCCCAATGCTCTAGCTCCCTTCTGTCCATGTTACCAAAGAGCATCACCTTAACCATTGATCCATAAGTCATTAATTTGGATTAATATTATAATGTTTGGTGATTGCAAGCTAAGCAAACTACCCATATGCATCAACCTAGGGTAACAAGGAACATGGTACAAAAGTACTAGGTAAAGTCCTTAGGGTTTTATCATATTAGACATATGCATTTGAAAGTGATTAAATGGTTATTAGGTAGCAAGGAACTCATGTTACACTTGCCTTCCAAAAGCCAGACAAACTTTCCATCCTTTCCTTCCGGATCATCCTTGCACAGCTCCACCTCTAACGATAGCATCAACCAGCACAAGCATCTTAAATAAACCTAGAAACAATACACCAAGCATTATGAAAACAACACATAAAGGTTTGAAACACGTAGGACTTGTAACTATGATCGCTTGAGTGCAAAACAACCAAAACAAAAGACACAATTAAAGGATATGAAAGTTGAAAGGCATAGATGGAAATGATTGGATTTAGGTGAGCAAGGTGGGTTTTGTATTGGAAGGAACATACACATCAGAAAAATAAGGGTTGGTTATGATTATAGGTTACTTGGGAACATGTCATTATCAACCAATGCACTATGTCGATTCAAAATCAAAGGAAAACAGGATTATTGTTAATGGTGCATCGGTTGAGCATACTCGATGGTAGATAGCGGCGGGTAGCGATGACTGTGAAAATGATAAGCCAGAGACACATTGCGTTAATTAGCTTGGATTGGAACTTGTTAGAAGAACATGTGCAACTAGGAGACATGATCATGTAAGAGGACTCAGAGCGGGGAACGCGGTGAATCGTTGAGGCATCCCGGACTTGCACATCAGTGGGCAGCAGTAGTTATGATGAGTGGTTGCATGATTATAAAAGTACCAAAAGGAGATACATTTTGTGGAGCTTCTAGGTACTGTAGATAGTATGTGGTGGCAAATATGCATGATGTTTCGACCATCAGATAGCTAGGGAACAAGATTGCAAGATGGCATAACATGGTTGTTGGCATGGAAGGAGCAGCGACACGATGATGTTTATATATTTGGTGCTGTGGTTTATATGACCAAGAAGACTTGCATAGAGGTGTGTAAGCATATGGTACACATTATGGTTGAAGGGCATGACCACCGGAGTAGCGTATCATCGGGAACACGCATGCCAACCGGCATCAACACGGCTGCAGGGCAGCAGGGACCGCGAGCACAAAACTGGGTGATATCTCCTTCGCCTTTGATCATATGGCCATGAAACTTTGCAGAGGTGTGTGTAAGTATATAAATTATATTCTTGCACAAGGAGGCATCCTAGGGTTCATTGGATCAATGGGAACGTCATTACCAAAAACAGGGTGATTGCTGTTTGGACAGCAGGGGTCGTGGACGCTTCGGCTTCGATATCTTGGCCATTGGTGATTGCATAGCCTAACCAATATGTGAGATAATATGCTGGGATGTCATGAACATGTAGGTTGAAGGTTTGGTTATTTGGGCTGTAGATTAGCGGGGAATGCCAAAAACACTCAGGGCTGCAACCTGTTAGGACAGCAGGAACAGCGGGCACCAAGATGATGATATCACAAGTTTCTGAACTCCTATAGCAAAACCATTTTACAGGGGTATGTTCAAGGATGTAACCTACAACTTCACCAAAGGAATTGATTATTGGAGTAAGGAAACACCAGGGAACGCCAATTCCGTCAACGACAACAAATCTGCCTGCAAGGACAGCAACACGTACACAGGGTAAACTTCATCAAGGATCAACCATACATCATCTATGGTACTTGATATGTAGCAAGGAACACAAGAACAGCATGGGGATGATGATGGAGGGTTCTCACCATGGGGATAGGTGTGGTGGAGCGGGGACACGCATTGACGTCGACCGGTGATGACGATGTAGTGCATCGGGGCATCCTTCTTGAGTTGCGATTGATCGGGGCAGCCATGGGGGAGGATGAGGAACTGCAGGGGCGTCCCTCCTCTGTCCTTGACGTGGGGAATGAAGGGAGAGGCGTGTGGGGGCTGTGGGGCTGGTATATATGAAGGGGAGGTGAGGGGAGGTGAATGGGTTGGAAGCCAAAGGGTCTTGGCTTGATATTTTCATGTCTTGGTTGATATTTTTGTGGAATATTGAGAGGCTCCAAGGGGATCACGTGGGAGAGGGGAGAGGAAGAGTTAGAGGTCTGGTTGGGCTTTGATCCAAGGCTTGAGCTAAGGCAAGGTTTGGCCCGAAGCAAAAGATAGAGTTGTAGAGTAGGTTACTTGGAGTATTTTTGGGTTGTGGGCTTTGCTTGAGAGGAGATAAGGTATGTAACACCTCAGTGTTAAGCATGCATTAGGCACCTAATTAATTAACTTAATCGTCACTAAGCATGGCATGAGCATCATCAAGCACAAACCCAAATTCTTGCATTGTCATTTCATGTGCTTGTTTTAAATTTCTTGATTTATTACTTAATTGTTTGATTTAGTTAATTAATTAGCTTGCAAATGCTTAATCAAGTTTGGATTCATTTGCCCAGCAATTTGAAAAGTTTTAATAAAATTTATTGCAAAAGATTTGGAGTATTTGGAGCAAAAAAGAAAATGAATTGGAAAATTCCTTTTTATGCCCTAAATTCAAAATGAAATTTGTATTTCAAATTCTGTTGGGAATTTTGAGTTGAACCTTTAATGAAAGTTGTTCATCTCAATTTTCTCTACAAGTTTTATTTTTGACTCACCTCTTGAAACTGCCTTGAAATTTGTCAAAAAGATACCTTTGTTTCAGATTTAAATTTCAAAAAAAAAAAAAAAAAAAAAGACCACGGCAACCGAAAGCAGGCCGAATCCGCCCACTCGGCCCGCGGCCCGCTTCACCGCGCCAAGCGCAAGTCGTGCCGGCCGCGTCGTGGCCGACCAAGGCCGAGCGCGCCGCCACGCCACGTGCCATGCTCCCGGCAGCCGCGGCGTGGCGGCGTTCCCGACGTGTGGGACCCACTCCGCCGGCCCGTCGCCCAAAATGGGAACGCGCCCCCTCCACTCTCGTCCGCACTCACTCACTCGCCCTCGCCTCGCCCACTCGCTTAAAGCGGCGCAGCAGCAACAGCGTCGGCCGCCCAGCTCGCCGAATAGCGCCCGCCAAGGGCGAAGCGACGTTCCGCCGCCCAGCGAGTCGCTGGCACCGCCGCCACTCACGCACCGAAGCCGCCACCCTCCCCGCACGTCCAAGCCACCCGCTGCCCTGCGTTGCCTTGGTAGGCCAATTGGCGTCGTCTTCGTCACCGGGCGACGCGCCTTCCTCGCCGTGTCGCGCCAGCGCGATCCGCCCCCCACCGCCCCCATTCACCACACAATCGCGCGCACCACGGCCTACACATCCCGAATCGACCGCCCACGCACCCAATCGGGGCAATGCGCGCCTAGCAGCGCCGCGCAGTCGCTCGCCGGAGCTTTTTCCGCCCGCCGAGCCGCCATGCACTCGGCCGAGGACCTCCAGCGCTTGATCAAGCACCCAAACCCTAGGACTAGCTCCGCAATGCGCCACAAGACGCGGCGGTGCGCTCCTCACGGAGCCTCACCGCCGCCGGAGAGACGCCACCGCGCCTCCATGCCGAGCCGCCGTGCCAACCTCACCGCCGCCCGCGTAGCTAGGGTTCGTCGCAGCGCACGCCAAGCGTGTCACCGGGTGCGCCTCGTCGCCCCCGAGCACGCCGGCAGCCACCGGTTTCGCCGGAAAGCTCACCGTCGGCGAGCTAGCGCCGCCGGTGCAGCTCCCCTGCTCGGCCGACTGGCCGGTGGGCCCGTGGACCACGGGGTCCCGCAGGCCAGTGACTCTGGTCCACTGGACCGAGTCCATGGACCCTGTGGGCCTGGGTTTTTGGAATTAAAATGATTTCCAGATTTTGTTTTAAATAGGTTTTAATTTGTATCTGAGGCAAATGGAGTCCAAATTTGATGATTCTTGTTTTGTTGGGTTCCTGATGAATAGATCTATCTAGTAAAATTGTGTGATGCAATTTTTGTGGAACTTTTCTGTATAGATTTATTTAATTCTTGAAATGGCTGAAAACTGAGTAAATGCTTTATAAATGGAATATTGCTCTGAAAAATGTGATTCTTCTTTTGTTAGACTTGTTATGTGATGTGTATTCTGGGATAAATTTATGGCATGCAGTTACTGTGTAAAAATATTAGAATATGATTTAATTTCATTTCTGGGCTGATTCTTGTATGATTTTTAATAAATAAATTATAAGGAATTAGGCCCTGGTAATTTTTGGTGACTGTTCTTATGCTAAGTAGTTATAGATAAAAATATGAAATCTGTTGTTTAACACTTTTCATAGTGCAAAGTTGTTAAATGTGCTTTTCTGGCCAGTAGCTTCATCTTTTGTGTAGGCTGTTGTACTTGGTAAAATGTGATGAAAAAATTTATCATGGCTCTGTTATAGCATAGTGTAGCTCCTGTAATTTTTGTAGAATTTTCTGAACTGTTTAGTCAGAGGTCACAGTTCAATCCTATTTATTCACATGAAATGATAAGTAATTGGATTAAATGATTTAATGGCTTTTATATCAATTCTTGTGCTTTTTCAATTATGTGGTGCTTGTTGGTCATTTAATGCAGTGCCATAACTGAAATGAGATGGTTGGCTATGAGTAGTGATACTTCTCTTTATTCATGTGTGTGTGTGTGTGTGTGTGCGCTTATGCGCCACTCTTCTTTATGCACTTCTCTAAGTGTCTAGGGAAGAGATATGCACATACTCAGTAAATGAGTTAAGTTGTTAGTAGAGAGGAGATATGCACCTACTCTGTCAAATAATCTGTTAATCATCTTCATTCGTGAGCATCATACGTGTATGCATTCACTGTACTTATGCACGTGCATCGCATCATACAGGTTCGCAAGAGGACCTCCCTTATTCGGAGATCGAGGAGAATCGTCCGGAGGAACCGCAGCAAGAAGTACCGCAAGAGGAAGGAGAAGAGGAGGAGCTTCCAGAGTGCCCAGACCACCGAGCGTCTGACTTTGTGCAAGGCAAGCACCGGAGCATCTACTTACCTATGCTTTCTAACCGTCTAATTATGATTTCTGATTGCTGCATTAAGTATAGGAGTTGTGTGACACCGTTGCTGCATTATATCCTTGCTTTACCATTGATTATCCTACCTTGATACACCCTGCTAGTCTAGGGCGAGTTTTATGCTTAGCTTGCTTAGACGGTAGAAGGCGGGTGATTTCCTGTCATCCGCGAGATAGGTGGTTACCTATGATTGATGGAAAAAGCTTATGTTGATATCATCTGGTTAGTGGCTATGGTTGATAAATGGAGACCGGACGGAGTCTTGTGGGGTTGTTGGACCATAGTGATTCCGTCTGTGTCGATTAAGGACCGTACCGTTGTTGTACCCCAAGTCATGTTGAACGCATGCCTCATGTTTAGCTGGCCGGATAAGTCGTTCCGACCGCGAAGCCCAACACTATCCGGGCCGGTTCTCGATCCGTTCGCACCGTATTGGAGATGGATGGGGGACCACGGGGGCGCGAAGAGTAAGTCCGAGGTCCAGCATGGCTGGCTAAGGCAGTCGGGCGGTCCCCGGGTACGGTGGTTCCGTGCGAGTCCGCGTGCTTGTCTTCCTGGATATGTGCCATGGTGATCTGTAGCTCACCGACGGGTGAGTGTGGTTTGCATGAGGAATACCCCCTGAGCTCAGTAGTAATCGATTCGAATCGCCATCGTTCCTGGACAGTGAACACTTGACTTGAGCTGCACCATCGTAGTAATGATTATGGAATGTGGTTAATGATGATGATGGGTTAAGCTGATGTTTATAATTATGGATACTACTTGCTTGCTTAATCATGAATAATATACTATAATGATGAATAGTATAGGTGCTTACCTAGCTTAAATAGGAATGATTAAGCTGAGCTGTCACTTTAATTATCACTACCGCTTTTATGCAAATGAGTCAAGCTACCTCCCGATAAAGCCTGTCATACTCCTTGGAGTCTTTTACTTTTGAGTCAGTCGGGTAAGTCTAGCTGAGTACCTTCTCGTACTCAGGGTTTTTCCCGCTTGTTGTTTGTGCAGACGGGCATACCTACCACGGGTATTGCGAGACCTGTCTTTTCCCAGTGGACTAGAAGGCCTTGGGCAAGGTTACTCTTAATATTCTCCCCCAACTGCTTTTGATGGATAGACTGTGGCCTGGCACTTTATTTATCTGAAATGTGTGAGTTGGGTTGGGCTTCTAAAACTACTTTACTGCCGCTATTTGAAATTGAAGACTCGGTTTGTAATAACTTTATTTTCCGCACTCTGATGTTGTTTAACTATTTGTGAAATGTTGTAACATGCGAATGGTGACGCTAAACCCATACGATCTTGGTTGATGATGTTTGGTTTGAAATCCTTCGAGATTTCCGGACTACCGGGTTTATAACAGCTTAAGTGTGACAATTGCTTGCTTAGCGAGTGATTTTTCACTTATGCTTTTATAAATTGGTCGGTTCTCATTACAGGTGGCATCGAGCAAGGTTTAGCGATTACTGTTCACATGTCTAATTAAAACAAAAGAATTACTTTCAAAACTGGATTTTTACTTATAGATCTATAAGTCTTTTGAGAAAATTCGTTTACAAAACTAAGAGTGTGCCAGTGGTCATATCCTTTATGCCCAAATAAGGACTCTAGGTGGCTATTTAAGTACTAACTTGGGGGCTTGCATCATATTTTATTTTCACTGTTGCCCATGCAGCAAGGTAATTGTATGGGTGCCATTCACTTGAGTGGTAATGTATGGTTCAATTTGCCTCTACGCCTCGGTAAGTGGGAGTTGTGAGAGCATGGTTGTCCAACCGGCAATCTAGGGGAGTGCTAGTGTGATACCGGAAGTACTTACATGTCAAAACCATGTACTTACCAAGGTGTTTAATTGTGGGTTGTGCCGTCTGTTGAGACGATGCCGTCGTTGGACGAGGATCGGGTAGTTGTACTACATGTGCGTGTATTTGGGAATGCACGTGCGTGTGAGTGCTTAATCTTTACTTTCTGCAATGCATTTATTCATACTGTTGGGATGGGCTGAAGTGGATTTTCTGCAGATACATAACAGCGATTCGTGTAGAACGACTAGTTATACGCTATGAGAGAACGTTGTATGCCACCGTATATCCGCTAGAATGGTTTTTGCTAAGTTTGTGAGAACGTAAGATACGTGCATACATCATGTTTGTTCGTCTCATGTCATTACATTTATCTCCCCTTATAAATTGATTATTTCTGTTAATTAAAAACTGGTTAATTAACAACTTGACTCACCCGGGATAAATTTCTGACAGATGGCTCGCACTAAGCAAACCGCACGCAAGTCCACCGGGGGAAGGACACCTCGCCATCAGCTTGCACCACGCACGGTGATCCGAGAGGACCACTTTCTTGAGGAGTTTGGCATGCCCACGCTCCTCTGGAGGGTGCTTGCTCACACGGGGCATACGGAGGACCAGCGGCCTGTCTACTCCTGGGTCACCGAGGAGCCGCCTCGTGGTGACGACTTGGTCGCCGTGGAGATCACTGTTCCTCCACTCCACCCGGACTCCGAGTGGGACGGATGGCGTGTTCGTGCCACTGGTGTCACCGCTCAGGATGGAGCCAGTCGAGCCGCATTCCATGTCCTTCGTCAGATCATGGATCGCTTCCCCCTGAGCCTAGCACAGGCCTTGGCAGGAACTTTTCCCAAAGATGACCCTGCAGACACTGTTTGGGAGCAGTCCCCTAGCCGAGCACGTTGGCCAGGAGTTGATGAGATTGATGGCAGTGACAACACAGCTATGAGTGCCATGTTTGCCTTGATGCAAGCATATGATGCTACTGAAGCCACGATGTACAAGCTCAGTGACTGGAACAGAGATCTGTGGAAGAAGGGGAAGGAAGAGAAGAAGAAGCACTCGGACCAAATCCGAGACTTGAGGCAGCAGATGGACACCATCATAGCTACTAGGGAGGAAGCTGAAGCCGATGTGAGGGAGGTCATCAGGGAGCTCGAGACCTTGCGCGCACGTATTGCACGCTATGAGCGGTACGAGAGGAATGCTGACCGGATGATGGCCCAGTTGGTCACTGAGAGGAATGAAGCCCGGAACGATGCCACCCAGCTGGGACACTTGCTCTTTGAGCGTGAGCAGTACATTGACCAGATTCACGGGGAGTACCACGTTCTGTACAACCAGGTTCATGGTCACCATGGTCCTGGAGCTGCTGAGATGGAGCCTGGGGTCATCAACCCCGATGGAGGCGAGGAGGACGCTGACCTTCCACCTGCACCCGAGCCTGCACCCGACGACGACGTTGTTCTGGCAGCTGAGTCTGACATCGGTAGCGAGCACGAGTAGACTAGTAGTCTCATCGCTAGTCGTAGCCGCGCTCTTGTTCTTTTGTTGTTGGTCTGTAACCTTATGAGATGTGACTCATGTGAGTGTTGGATGTCCTGAGTTGTGGTGCTACTTGAACGCCTAAAATCCAGTGTATGTATGCTGGCAATTTTGGATGTTGTATGCCTCGGATGACGCTTTGTTCAGTAATATGATTAGTGATGTTATGGATTGTGGAAATGAATCTTTATGCCTGTGTATTGATGAATGAATTCATTTTCTTCCAATAATTCATTGGCATGATTATTACATTAAACTTACAATGTTGTAACATCACCTAATAATTACTTGATGCTGAAATATGCGAGATGGTTGATACTCGCCGCACCGCTAGTGGCTCTCTGGTTGGAGATGGTTCCGGCCGAGGCGGTGGAGGGCAATGGAAATGGTGGAAATGGTAATGGAGGCAACGGAAACGCTGAGGGTAACCTGCCACCACCACCTCCTCCACCATTGACCGCCGAGCAAGCTGTTTCAACAGTTCCTTGGCGTCGGCGCAACATGGAGGCCGTATTGCGTGACATTGCCGCGAACACCGGTCGCGGGGGGGGCCACCGTGACCGTCCCGCCAACCAAGATAGCACTTTTGGATACAGATCCGCCCAAGTTCTTGCAAGCTAAGGAACCGCTCGAGGCTCTCGAGTGGATCAACACGATGGAAGACAAGTTTCGTCTTCTGCGCATGACCGAGACACTGAAGGTTGAGTATGGGGCACATCAACTGCAGGGGCCGGCGGGAATTTGGTGGTCCCACCAACGCACCACTTTTCCGCCGAATGCTCCCATCACCTGGGCGCAGTTTACCCAGATGTTCCGCAGTACTTATGTTCCACCAGGTTTGATGGCTATGAAGGTATCTGAATTCATGAAGCTCACTCAAGGTAACAAGAGCATGACTGAATATCTGCAAGAGTTCAACAATCTGTCCCGTTATGCTCCGGCATATGTGGACACTGAAGAGAAGAAGATAGAAAGTTTCAAAAGAGGTCTCAATACAAAGATGGCTAAAACCATGGGTATCAGTTCGAGGGCTACATTCAATGAGTTCATCAGCGACTGCTTGACTCAAGAGAATAATAACAATCTGCACGCTGCTTCCAAGAATCGCAAGAGAAGCTTCGAGGGAGGATCTTCCCAGTTCCGACCTCCAATGCTTAACCGTCAGCAGTACCGCCCTCCTGTTCAGAACTCAAGGTTCCGCGCACCTGCTCCAAAGAGGAATGCTCCACCACCTCCGAAGAATCAGAGGGGCTATCGCCCGCCTGCACCTCAAGCTCAATCTAGGACTGGTGGTCCTACTGCTAATGCACCTGCTGTGCGAGGCCCGTGCTTCAACTGCAATCAACCAGGTCACTTCGCCAAGTACTGCCCATACCCGAAGAAGCAGACAACCTATCAAGCCTGTGCTCACCACACCTCCATTAATGAGATTCCTGATGGCGAACCAGTCACTGCGGGTACGTTTCTTGTCAACAAACATCCTGCAGTTGTTTTATTTGATTCTGGATCATCGCATTCTTTTATGAGTCAAGCATATGCACGATCGCATGAGTTAGAACTTAAGCAATTAGATTATGGGTACCGTATCAGTTCTGCTGGTGCTGATGTCCTATCTAATCAAATGCTCGAGCATGCAATTTTTGAAATTGGAGATAAAGCATATAGAGTTAATTTGGTAGTGTTACCTGGGTTAACTATGGACGTGATCTTGGGTATGGATTGGATGAAGGATAAGCAAGTGGTGATTGATACTGGGAATAGAACTGTTACCCTCACAGATCCCCAGGGTAATGACACTTTCCAAGTGGTATTACCTCGAGTTGCAGACATGACCAAGTTAACATATGCTATTCGAGCTTCATCCCTTGCTGAGATTCCAGTGGTCTGTGAATTTCCTGACGTCTTTCCTGAAGATTTGCCTGGGTTGCCTCCTAAAAGAGATATTGAGTTTGCTATTGATCTAGTGCCTGGCACAGCTCCAATCTGCAAGAGACCGTATCGTATGCCTCCCAATGAGTTAGCAGAGTTGAAGAAACAGTTGTATGAATTGAAGAAGTTGGGTTTCATTAGGCCAAGTACTTCTGAATGGGGTTGTCCAGCTTTGTTTGTGAAAAAGAAAGATCATTCTTTGAGGCTATGTGTTGACTATCGGCCGCTCAATGCCGTGACAATCAAGAATAAGTACCCTCTGCCGAGAATTGATATTCTGTTTGATCAGTTATCTAAAGCTAAGGTGTTTTCTAAGATTGACTTGAGATCAGGGTATCATGAGATCAGGATTCGTCCTGAAGATATACATAAGACTGCTTTCGTTACTAGATACGGGTTGTACGAGTATCTTGTTATGTCTTTCGGCCTAACAAATGCTCCTGCATACTTTATGTATCTTATGAATTCAGTCTTTATGCCCGAATTGGATAAGTTCATGATTGTATTCTTGGATGACATTCTGATCTACTCGCAAATGAAGAAGAACACGCCCAAAGATCTAAGAGTTGCGCTTACCAGACTAAGAGAACATAAGTTGTATGCCAAGTTTAGCAAATGTGAGTTTTGGCTAAAGGAAGTTGCCTTCCTTGGCCATATCATTTCTGAAAATGGCATATCGGCCAACCCGTCAAAGGTACAAGAGGTCATGGATTGGCAACCACCCACGCCTACGTGCATGAAGTTCGGAGTTTTCTTGGAATGGCGGGGTATTATCGCCGCTTTCATTCCGTATTTCTCTAAGATTGCCAAGCCAATGACAAGTCTGCTACGAAAGAGCATAAGTTTGTCCGGGACAGAGGCATGTGAGGCAGCTTTCCGCACCTGCGAGAGTTGCTAACCATTTGCCCTGTCTTGGCACGGCCGATATCGAGAAGCCGTTTGATGTGTACTTGTGATGCATCGAAGACCGGTTTTAGGGTTGTGTGCTTTGATGCAAGAAGGCCGAGATGATTGCTTATGCTTCACGTCGGTTGAGAAAGCATGAAGTCAACTATCCCACGCATGATCTTGAGTTAGCTGCGGTTTGTGCATGCCTTGAAGATATGGAGGCACTATCTCGTTGGGAAATGTGTGCCATATCTATACAGATCACAAAAGTCTCAAGTACATTTTCACCCAACCTGAGCTTAACATGAGACAACGAAGATGGTTAGAGCTAATCAAGGACTATGACTTGACAGTGCACTATCACCCTGGCAAGGCAAACGTAGTTGCAGATGCTTTGAGTCGCAAGTCACATCATCATGCGGTGAAGCCGTTGGCTGAAGAAAGGTTCAATCTGATGCATCCTGCAGTCCTGCATGATATCCAAGTTCGATGTTCTCTCGACCGACAGATCATTGAAGGCCAAAAGACTGATCCTGGCATATATCACCTCGTGAGAAAGAATGAAGAAGGAATCAATTCCGCATTTCGCATCGATGACAATGGTGTACTTTGGTTCAACACTGCCTTGTCGTGCCAAAGGACCGAGAACTTAAGAACAAGATAATGGATGAAGCTCACCTTTCCAAGCTATCCATTCACCCCGGAAGCAACAAAATGTATCATGATCTAAGACCTCGTTACTGGTGGACCAAGATGAAGAAGGAGATAGCAGCCTATGTGGCTCGATGCGATACTTGTTGTCGTGTCAAGGCCATTCACATGAAACCGGCAGGGTTGTTAAAGCCGTTACCAGTTCCTGCTTGGAAGTGGGATGACATTAGTATGGATTTCATCACAGGTCTGCCGACCACACAAAAGGGTAATGATTCAATTTGGGTAATCGTTGATCGACTAACCAAATCAGCTCACTTCTTACCTGTCAAAACGACCTATAGACCACCTCAATATGCTGACCTCTACATTGAAGAGATTGTACGTTTGCATGGGGTACCCAAGACCATCATATCTGATAGAGGATCGTAGTTCACTGCTCACTTTTGGACACGTTTGCATGAAGGTATGGGTACTAAGTTGCTGCACAGCACTGCTTATCATCCTCAAACTTCAGGTCAGACTGAAAGACTTAATCAAGTTCTTGAAGATATGTTGAGAGCTTGTGTGCTATCTGCTAAGGGTTCATGGGAATCTTGGCTACCTCTGGCTGAGTTTTTCCTACAACAACAGTTATCAAGAGAGTATCAAGATGGCACCGTTTGAAGCTTTATATGGCAGAAAGTGTAGAACTCCGTTGAACTGGGTCAAAGCGGGAGAAAGGAGATACTACGGTATTGACTTTGTTCCCGAAGCTGAAGAGAAGGTTCGAACTATCCAAGAGCACATGAAGGCTGCACAGTCCCGACAAAAGAGTTACGCTGACAATAGAAGAAGACCTTTGGTGTTTGAGGTGGGTGACTATGTATATCTGAGAGTCTCCCCACAAAAAGGTACCCAAAGGTTTGGAGCCAAAAGGAAGCTTGCACCAAGATATGTGGGTCCATACAAAATTCTTGAAAGAAGAGGTGAAGTTGCTTACAAATTGCAGTTGCCAGAGTCAATGAGTTCCATCTTTCCGGTCTTTCACGTCTCTCAACTGAAGAAGTGTTTGCGTGTACCTGAGGAAAGAGTCGATGAACGAGATTTGAAGCTAGCAGCTGATTTAGTCTATAAAGAAGAGCCCGTGAGAATTGTTGATAGCAAAGAAAGAGTTACTCGGAATCGGTTGGTGCGTACTTACAAGGTTGTGTGGAGCTACCATGATGATAGAGATGCATCATGGGAAACTGAGGATTACCTGAAAGAAGTTTATCCCGAATTCCATAAAAACTGGTTAGTAAACCCAAATCTCGGGACGAGATTTCTTTAAGGGGGTAGGGCTGTAACACCTCAGTGTTAAGCATGCATTAGGCACCTAATTAATTAACTTAATCGTCACTAAGCATGGCATGAGCATCATCAAGCACAAACCCAAATTCTTGCATTGTCATTTCATGTGCTTGTTTTAAATTTCTTGATTTATTACTTAATTGTTTGATTTAGTTAATTAATTAGCTTGCAAATGCTTAATCAAGTTTGGATTCATTTGCCCAGCAATTTGAAAAGTTTTAATAAAATTTATTGCAAAAGATTTGGAGTATTTGGAGCAAAAAGAAAATGAATTGGAAAATTCCTTTTTATGCCCTAAATTCAAAATGAAATTTGTATTTCAAATTCTGTTGGGAATTTTGAGTTGAACCTTTAATGAAAGTTGTTCATCTCAATTTTCTCTACAAGTTTTATTTTTGACTCACCTCTTGAAACTGCCTTGAAATTTGTCAAAAGATACCTTTGTTTCAGATTTAAATTTCAAAAAAAAAAAAAAGAGAAAAGACCACGGCAACCGAAAGCAGGCCGAATCCGGCCCACTCGCCCACTCGGCCCGCCCATCACCGCGCCGCGCCAGCCGTGCCGTGCCCGCGGCGTCGTGGCCGACAGCGCCCGCCACGCCCACGCGTGCCATGCTCCCGGCGGCCGCCGGCGTGGCGGCGTTCCCCGACGTGGGACCCACTCCCCTCCGGCCGCCGCCCAAAATGGGAACGCGCCCCTCCACTCTCGTCCGCACTCACTCACTCGCCCTCTGCCTCGCCCACTCGCTTGCAGAAGGCGCAGAAGAATAAAGCGTCCGCCGTCAGGGGCTCGCCCGGCGGCGCCGCGCCCAGCGGCGGCGTTCCGCCGCCGCGGAGCCGCGCCACCGCCGCCACTGCTCACGCCGAGCTTCGCCACCCTCCCCCGCGCGCGTCCAAGCCACCCGCTGCCCTGCATTGCCTTGCCAAGTAAGGGCTAATTGGCCGCCGTCTTCGTCACGGCGAACGCGGCCGAGCTTCGCCCGTAGTCGCGCCGTCCGTCCGCCCCCCACCATCGCCCCGCATTCACACAATCGCGCACCACGGCCTACACATCCCGAATCGACCGCCCACGCACCCAATCGGGGCAATGCGCGCCTAGCGCGCGCCGCGCCGCCGCCACGGCTTTTTCCGCCGCCGAGCCGCCATGCACTCGGCCGAGACCTCCGCTGATCAAGCACCCAAACCCTAGGACTAGCTCCGCAATGCGCCACAAGACGGCGCCTCTCACGGAGCCTCACCGCCGCCGGAGACGGCCACCGCGCCTCCATGCCGAGCCGCGCCGTGCCAACCTCACCGCCGCCCGCGTAGCTAGGGTTCGCCGCAATAAGACGCCAAGCGTGTCACCGGTGCGCTGCCGCCCGAGCACGCCGTGCCACCGGCTTTCGCCGGAAAAGCTCACCGTCGGGCGAAGCTAAGCGCCGCCGGGCAGCTCCCTCGCCGCCGACCGGCCGGTGGGCCCGTGGACCACGGGGTCCCGCAGGCCAGTGACTCGTCCACTGGACCGAGTCCATGGACCCTGTGGGCCTGGGTTTTTGGAATTAAAATGATTTCCAGATTTTGTTTTAAATAGGTTTTAATTTGTATCTGAGGCAAATGGAGTCCAAATTTGATGATTCTTGTTTTGTTGGGTTCCTGATGAATAGATCTATCTAGTAAAATTGTGTGATGCAATTTTTGTGGAACTTTTCTGTATAGATTTATTTAATTCTTGAAATGGCTGAAAACTGAGTAAATGCTTTATAAATGGAATATTGCTCTGAAAAATGTGATTCTTCTTTTGTTAGACTTGTTATGTGATGTGTATTCTGGGATAAATTTATGGCATGCAGTTACTGTGTAAAAATATTGGAATATGATTTAATTTCATTTCTGGGCTGATTCTTGTATGATTTTTAATAAATAAATTATAAATAATTAGGCCCTGGTAATTTTTGGTGACTGTTCTTATGCTAAGTAGTTATAGATAAAAATATGAAATCTGTTGTTTAACACTTTTCATAGTGCAAAGTTGTTAAATGTGCTTTTCTGGCCAGTAGCTTCATCTTTTTGTGTAGGCTGTTGTACTTGGTAAAATGTGATGAAAAATTTATCATGGCTCTGTTATAGCATAGTGTAGCTCCTGTAATTTTTGTAGAATTTTCTGAACTGTCTAGTCAGAGGTCACAGTTCAATCCTATTTATTCACATGAAATGATAAGTAATTGGATTAAATGATTTAATGGCTTTTATATCAATTCTTGTGCTTTTTCAATTATGTGGTGCTTGCTGGTCATTTAATGCAGTGCCATAACTGAAATGAGATGGTTGGCTATGAGTAGTGATACTTCTCTTTATTCATGTGTGTGTGTGTGTGTGTGCGCTTATGCGCCACTCTTCTTTATGCACTTCTCTAAGTGTCTAGGGAAGAGATATGCACATACTCAGTAAATGAGTTAAGTTGTTAGTAGAGAGGAGATATGCACCTACTCTGTCAAATAATCTGTTAATCATCTTCATTCGTGAGCATCATACGTGTATGCATTCACTTTACTTATGCACGTGCATCGCATCATACAAAGTTCGCAAGAGGACCTCCCTTATTCGGAGATCGAGGAGAATCGTCCGGAGGAACCGCAGCAAGAAGTACCGCAAGAGGAAGGAGAAGAGGAGGAGCTTCCAGAGTGCCCAGACCACCGAGCGTCTGACTTTGTGCAAGGCAAGCACCGGAGCATCTACTTACCTATGCTTTCTAACCGTCTAATTATGATTTCTGATTGCTGCATTAAGTATAGGAGTTGTGTGACACCGTTGCTGCATTATATCCTTGCTTTACCATTGATTATCCTACCTTGATACACCCTGCTAGTCTAGGGTGAGTTTTATGCTTAGCTTGCTTAGACGGTAGAAGGCGGGTGATTTCCTGTCATCCGCGAGATAGGCGGTTACCTATGATTGATGGAAAAAGCTTATGTTGATATCATCTGGTTAGTGGCTATGGTTGATAAATGGAGACCGGACGGAGTCTTGTGGGGTTGTTGGACCATAGTGATTCCGTGCTCGTGTCGATTAAGGACCGCACCGTTGTTGTACCCCAAGTCATGTTGAACGCATGCCTCATGTTTAGCTGGGCCGGATAAGTCGTTCCGACCGCCGAGCCCAACACTATCCGGGCCGGTTCTCGATCCGTTCGCACCGTATTGGAGATGGATGGGGGACCACGGGGGCGCGAAGAGTAAGTCCGAGGTCCAAATGGTCGGCTAAAGCGCGTCGGGCGGTCCCCGGCACGGTGGTTCCGTGCGAGTCCGCGTGCTTGTCTTCCCCGGATATGTGCCATGGTGATCTCAGAGCTCACCGACGGGTGAGTGTGGTTTGCATGAGGAATACCCCCCGAGCTCGGTAGTAATCGATTCGAATCGCCATCGTTCTGGACAAAGAACACTTGACTTGAGCTGCACCATCGTAGTAATGATTATGGAATGTGGTTAATGATGATGATGGGTTAAGCTGATGTTTATAATTATGGATACTACTTGCTTGCTTAATCATGAATAATATACTATAATGATGAATAGTATAGGTGCTTACCTAGCTTAAATAGGAATGATTAAGCTGAGCTGTCACTTTAATTATCACTACCGCTTTTATGCAAATGAGTCAAGCTACCTCCCGATAAAGCCTGTCATACTCCTTGGAGTCTTTTACTTTTGAGTCAGTCGGGTAAGTCTAGCTGAGTACCTTCTCGTACTCAGGGTTTTTCCTGCTTGTTGTTTGTGCAGACGGGCATACCTACCACGGGTATTGCGAGACCTGTCTTTTCCCAGTGGACTAGAAGGCCTTGGGCAAGGTTACTCTTAATATTCTCCCCCAACTGCTTTTGATGGATAGACTGTGGCCTGGCACTTTATTTATCTGAAATGTGTGAGTTGGGTTGGGCTTCTAAAACTACTTTACTGCCGCTATTTGAAATTGAAGACTCGGTTTGTAATAACTTTATTTTCCGCACTCTGATGTTGTTTAACTATTTGTGAAATGTTGTAACATGCGAATGGTGACGCTAAACCCATACGATCTTGGTTGATGATGTTTGGTTTGAAATCCTTCGAGATTTCCGGACTACCGGGTTTATAACAGCTTAAGTGTGACAATTGCTTGCTTAGCGAGTGATTTTTCACTTATGCTTTTATAAATTGGTCGGTTCTGTTACAAGGTAGATGACAAAGAGTCCATGAGGGTGTTGCCCAAGGTGAAGAAAGAAGAGCAAGTCCAAAACTGAGATATCTTGGGTGCATGACATGTGACTGATTTGACTTGAACAAGATGAGGTTGAATTGTGTGAGAGAGAGGAGATAAAGATTGGTTGTCTGGCATAGACTTTGGGCTTTGGAGAAGACTCAATCAAAAAGATTAGGAACTCAAATATAAGCGAGAAAGGATAAAAGAAAGAGAGAGCAAGGGTATGACTAGTTACAGTTTTAGAGAACATGACTTTGGTGTTTGGCAAGACGAATGGTCGACGGTCCATCAAGATTCTTGGAACAAGGTTCAAGATGTATGGATTCCAAGGATTTGATCATGGTTTTGAGGTTAAGGAAACTTGGTCAAAGATTAAGAGATATTTTCTTTGATTCAAACCCTAGGCACATTTGAGAAACTTTAATTCATTTTTCATACATATACACTATGCAATGGCATGAAATGCAACAAACATGTTATATTAAGTTGTAAAAGGTTTAGAAAATAATTTCTTCACTTGTTAGATTGACAACAAACTTAACAAAAGGTTGGAAACTTTTAGAGAAACATTAAATCATTTATTTTGTTTAGTGTTTTTGAGGCACATCCCCAAAATGGAAATTTTGGGGTGTGACAAACTACCCCCCTTAATAGAAATCTCATCCCAAGATTCACGAAAGAGGCACTCATTACAAAGAGGCAAAACAAGAAAGAACACAATAACAAAACAATCAATCATGCTAGGACACACTAGCATGATAGGTCCTTATGAAAACACACTATCACTCACCTTAGCATCAATACTAACATAGAAAGCGCTTGGGTAGGAAACTTCCTAAAAGAAGGCTTAGGTTAGATGAGCTTTAACTCTTCAGTCTTCCATGGTGACATCTTTTGTTGATGTAGGATCTTCAACTTCATAGGCTTCTTCATGGACTTTGAAGAAACGAGGGGTTTTCGGTAAAGAGCATTTCCATTTTTTGCAATTCATCAAGGGGTATAAAAATGACGGTTTCTAACTAGGCTGAGCATCCTACAGTCAACACTGCTCTGATACCATTTTGTCGCACCCGGTTTTCCAAAGAACACCGAGAGCTAACTATATGTGTGCCCAGGATGTCCACACGACACATATAGCATCAAAAATGGAGATTATCAAAGACAAATGTTTTATTATATATTATAACATATTTAAAACAAAGTTTACATCTATAACAGAGCATAGCGAAAACTTGTCTTAATCTTTTGTCTTCTGGTCTCCATACTCCATAGGGACGGTTGACTGGGGAGCACTCGCCTAGCACCCTTGGAACTCCACTAGAAACACTTCATTTGAACAACCATCTGGTACCCATCCGGGATTTTGTTGATTGTAAAGCAAGTGTCAGCGCACCATGCTCAGCAAGCATAACATGAGGGATGCAAGGCTCAAAAGGCTAGACACGGTTCAACTGCGGTAAGCACTTTTAGTTAATCATATTTTATTTATTAGACCTAAGTTACTAGGTTATGCTTAGCACCCCAAGTAAATATATATAATTATCATCATCAAGATTAACCATCATCCATACCATCCATCGAACCATCTATATCGAATAGGATCCAGGCCGCTCGTGACCATGAGCTCGGCTGATATATCAGTTTTACACTCTGCAGAGGTTGTACACTTTCACCATGAGTCGTGTTACCCATATGCACGAGGTGATCAGCCTCTTGACCCACTTCCAAGGTAAGTCGGCAGGATTCACTACGAGGCCTTTCCAAAGACACCCTAACAAGTTAGTAGCCATGAGGTTTTAGCAGCTAGGCGAATGGAGCCCCCTTCAAGACTGGTGCACAAATGACCGCAGCCTAGCAACACATCTTGATAGGCAAGAAGCCATTCTGCAACCTAGGCCCCCCTCTTGCGCCTTTCGGTAACCACTAATAAGCTAGAGAATCTAGTTACTTAGCCAAGACTAGAGCCATATAGTCCTCATGGTTGTACGGATATCCTAGGTGGCCGCTTTAAGATTGAGTCCTTACAGAGGGTAGACTAGAGCACCCAAAAGGCCCAATGCTCTAGCCCCCTTCTGTCCATGTTACCAAAGGGCATCACTTTAACCATTGATCCATAAGTCATTAATTAGGATTAATATTATAATGTTTGGTGATTGCAAGCTAAGCAAGCTATCCATATGCATCAACCCAGGGTAACAAGGAACATGGTACAAAAGTACTGGGTAAAGTCCTTAGGGGTTTATCATATTAGACACATGCATATGAAAGTGATTAAATAGTTATTAGGTAGCAAGGAACTCATGTTATACTTGTCTTCCAAAAGCCAGACAAACTTTCCATCCTTTCCTTCCGGATCATCCTTGCACAGCTCCACCTCTAACGATATCATCAACCAGCACAAGCATCTTAAATAAACCTAGAAACAATACACCAAGCATTATAAAAACAACACATAAAGGTTTGAAACATGTAGGACTTGTAACTACGATCGCTTGAGCGCAAAACAGCCAAAACGAAAGCCTCATTTAAAGGATGTGAAAGTTGAAAGGTATAGATGGAAATGATTGGATTTAGGTGAGCAAGGTGAGTTTTGTACTGGAAGGAACATACACATCAGAACATTAAGGGTTGGTTACGTCATTATCAACCAATGCACTATGGTGGATTCAAAATCAAAGGTAAATAGGATTATTATTAATGGTGCATCGGTTGAGCATACTCGATGGCAGATAGCGGCGGGTGTGGTAGCCTCCAGAGGTGATAGCTCTATTGGCCTTCATATTCCACCACATCGGAGTTGTTGTTTCATAGAGCTTTTGGCAACCTTCCCCAACTACTTCTTTCTCATCTTTTCAAGAGTTGGAAAGGTACTGTTGCTCCAAAGTATGTTAAGTATAGTAATCCTGATCCTAAGTTATCTCATTGACTTGAGACAACCCCTCTCTACCCACCAAAAACATTTATCTTTTCTATCCTTGGGCATCCTTGATTCGTTACTAGTACGCTCTGCGTTCTCTGTGGAAAATCGATACCTTGGAATCCTCTTAGGTGAAAGCTACAGCGGTATCCGTGCGCTTATAGATCTTTTCTGTTTGCGTTAAAGTATACCAACAGCCCTCTTGGTAATATGCATTGGAGATAGGTAGATAATATCCTCTCCTATTTCCTTGCATATATATGCTTGCATCCTAGAAGCACAAGTTGTCGTGATCACATTGGTTAGTTTGATCCAAAAAACATAGCTACAACAATGAAAAGGTTTTCATACACTTACATCACAAAAAGGGTGACTTGGGCAATGTCGAGGTCCTTGCACTGCAGCATCCTATGCATGTCGTGGAAGTCAAGGGTGAAATAGCAATCATCGTCCAAATGAAGGTACTCCTTTGGGACCCGTACATTGAAGTATTTCATGCCTAACTTGGATGCATGCATATACCATATATGCCACTTCTGGACCTCCCACGTCTCCTCCTAGACGGGCTGCCCAAAGGCAACATGAACTTACCATTCTCAAAGTGGTCGGGGCAGTCTTGTGGGGGTTTAGACCATTATACCCTCACGGCTGACCTAGGGACTGCTCGGACAGGGCAGCCCAGCCCACAAGACCAAGACCAATCGGCCTCCTTGGCCTGGTCGGAATCCTAGGCGGACAATCAGGAGTTGCTTGTCATGCAAGGCAACTAGTCGGTTAGGAAACCGATCGTGTCCTAGTTAGACACGATCTATCTTGTAATCAACCATATCAGGATCTTAGGATCTGTAACCCTGCCCCCCGGACTATATAAGGCGGGCAGGGACCCCCTCGATCATATAACTTTTTCAATAGTAGAAGAGCAAGACGTAGGGTATTATGCATCTAGTGGCCCGAACCTAGGTAAACCGTGTGTGCTATTCTTCCTGTTCCGTCTTGTCTGTAGTCTAAGCGTGCCTCCACCGATAAATCACTACCGTCGGTATACCCGTGGTAGACTGCCGCCGATATTTCGTCGACAGTGGCACGCCAGGTAGGGGCTGTGCGTACAGATTTCGAGGCAAGCAAGATGGTTTCCTTCGCCACTTCCATGGAGTTCGAGACAGGTCGCACCTTCACCGTCGGTTCCTTCACCTGGACCACAGGCGCCGGGATCCTCACCGGGCCCACAGATCAAGCACGACCCGTCTCAACACCGGCATCTCGAGTTGCACCGACAGCTCACCGATCTTCGGGATCAGGCCCGAGGACGATGGTCCCGCAATGACGTCATCGCCAAAGGAGCCAAGTCAACAACCATGACCTGATCCGATCTATTCATTAGGTTGGAAGGGTCTTGGTAGAAGTGCTCGATCATCTGGAGTCAACCCAGGATCAACCCGACGATGAGGGCTTCACTCTTGTCCACCGATGCCAGCGCAGGGCACAAACTCGCGTCAATCCACTTGGCCTCCCAGATTCAAATCTGGCTGCGGCTTGACCTTGGCATGGCGCTCAGGCCCACGTTGACTAGTTTCGCCGCCCTGATTCAAATCTGGCCGCGGCTCTACCTCGGCGCGGCGCTCAGGCCCGCGTCGACCAGCTTTGCCGCCCGGTTCAAATCTGGCTGCGGCTCAACCTCGGCATGGTCCTCAAACCCGCGTCGACCAGCTTCATCGCCTAGATCCAAACCTGGTAGTGACCTAGCGTGGCCCTCAGAACCACACCAACCCATGAAACCACTCAGATCCAAATCTGACGGCTGTCCGACCACCACCCGGGCCTCAAGTCCATCCTCGGCCGCAACTGGCACCTGGTCGGGCTAACACGGGATGCAGTGCCCAAACCGTCGCGAGTCAAAGCCAATTCCCCTTTGGGATGGCCAACGCCTCCACGGCGTACCAACAACAGACGAGGAGCCTATTCCAAGGCCAAGCCCCACCTCAACCACCTCCGGCTCAACTCATTGAGTTCCAACTCGATGGAACAGCCAGGCATGTGTTGACGGCCACTATTGTATTAATTCAACCGTCAACTAGCCATGAAAAGGATGCAAATGTGATCACCAAAGTAGATATAGGGTTTACACTGACCGAATTCCACGAGTTTTGGTGTTTCATTATTTCTGCAGGCGTAAACCGGAAAAGGCGCAAACATACAAGCTTATCGGAAGAAGAAAATGGAAAACGGACTCCACGGCTACACAGGAAAGTTCCAGAAGAGACGAGAAGGCACCACGCCGAGCCGGAGGTCCGGAGGTCACCGAGCCGGCCCGGCGATCGGCCCCTGCCCCGACCGACCGGGGCTGGCCCCCTCCCCTCAGTCCCGGTTCGCCCGGTTCGCTCCACCGCCTTTGAGGATCGATCCTAGCCACCCGTCAATGTCGGTTTGATCCGATGGCTCACGATCATCGCCCAGGGCTATAAAAGGAGAGGCACCCCCCTGGGGAGAAGAGAGACCCCATTCATTCATTCTCATTTGGAAGTCCGATCATCAGCCAGAAACCCTAATCAGAGCTCCTTAGCTAGGGCCTAGATAGCTAGATTAGAACTAGAGGGAGGCAAGCGCAAGCTTGGATTCTGGAGCCATCAAGAGCTTGGATTTGGTATAGTTCTTACCTCCTCTCGCCTTTGTTCTCTTTCATTGTATAGTTATATGATTGCTACAATTGAATTGATGAATTCTCATTTACTTATATTCATAGTTATTATGTTCTTTGTCTACTATGGTTATATGCTTAGTATAGCTAGATTAACATTATGTTTATCCATAGGTTCGTATAGCACTCATCTAATTAATCGTTGGGTGAGTGATAAACATTGTGTAAGCGTGGTGCTTATACGTTGTTTATCTGCGAATGCACCCTATAGGCCGGGTTTGGTAGATCGCGGGTGTGACATTCCTGTTGAGTCCTATGTAATCCGAACCCCGTTTATAGGCACAGTAGGGCTTGTATACGACGGAAGGGCGAGCTATGTTCTCAAACCTCCTTAGTATGTCCACTATGAATAAATGTAATGCTAACCTTAGCCATGATTACTAGGTGTATTGCACTAACTATAATATACATTGACATGTAGCTAGGAATAACTCAGGAATATCTCTTGATGTTCGACTAGCAACCCTAATGATATAGCTAGGAGTCTCTATCTGTTTATGCAGATGATTATATACTTATCTTATCTATTATCTTGTGACTTACCCCTGTATTGAGTAGCGAGGGCATGGTCATGCCTATTCGTTACACTCTAGGTCAACACACTACCTTTACACAAGCCATGTAGACCTTCCTTTGGGAAAATATAAATGACAACCTGTAATACTCCGGGTAAAATGCTACAATGGTATTTGATCTGTGCGCTTGCGAATACATTTCTATATTCTAAATGGTGGCATGATTTAATACCACACCCCTTGGTGTTATGCTGGGGATGACAACTTGGCATTCTAGTGGCGGTGCGCTATTCTAGCATTCTTGGCGCCGTTATTAGAGATAACATTAAGAGGTGTCAACAAGCATTTTTGGCGCCGTTGCCGGGGAAGGCAATTGGCAATTAAAAAAAGGATAGCGATAGACCTAACAAACTAACGAGTTAGAGGAAACCATAGACCCCTACTCAATGCAGGCTTACCCTTGTGTTTTCTATCTTTGTGAAATCTTATGTAGGGTAATGAATGAGTGGTTTTGATCTGCCGATAACTACGTTGAAAATCCGGAGAAACTCTTTCGAAGGAAGAAATTCCACAAGTGAGGGACATCTTTGAATCTCCATCAAGGACACCCACTGGCCGAGGTTCGTTCTTTGGAGGAGCAAGCTCCTACAAGAGAAGAAGAAGAAGAAGAAACAAGAGGGCAACTTAGCACCGGTTTTTTCGAGAAATGGTCGATAAGTCACTTTGCGAAGTTCTCCGCTCCGAACACCAACAACATCCGCCTTGGACCTAACGTTGAAGTTGGGGAGAATGGATTCGAGCTCAAGCCAGCTCTTATCACCATGGTGCAAGCCAACCTGTTCTGTGGGAAAGCACACGAAGATGCAAGTGCTCATCTCCAACACTTCTTGGAGATTTACAAAGACTTTCAAGCCGAAGGATGTACCAAAGGATACCTTGTCTTTACGCGTCTGTTCCCATTCTCACTTTGGGGAAAGGCAAAGCAATGGTTCTACGCCAACAAAGACAACCATACAACTTGGGACAAGTGCTCCACAGCTTTTCTAGCAAGATTCTTCCCTATAGGCAAGACAAGTGCCCTAAGAGGGAAAATCTCAAGTTTCCAGCAACAACATGATGAGTCAGTCCCTGAGGCATGGGAACGCTTTCAAGATTACATATCAGAATGTCCTCATCATGGGATGGAGAATTGGCTCCTAATGCAAACTTTCTATCATGGGCTTACCAACAAAGACCCGCAACAATGTTGATGCTTTGCTTGGAGGAGGTGCATTTATGTCACCGACCATACCACAAGCTACTTTTGCTCTTATGGAGAAGATGGCCTCCAATCAAGACTGGAATGATGAGCGCCAGACCACCCGCAAGAGGAGTAGAGGAATGCACCAGCTCAAGGAGGTAGACATGCTGTCTGCCTAGATAGACTTGCTCATGAAGAAGCTGGAAGACAAGACGAGTCAGAGACAAGATGTCATGCACATTAATGATGCATGCATGACTTGTGAAGTGTGTGGCAATATGGGACACTCAGGCAACAAAGGGTCCCGAGACCCGTGAGGACGTGAACTTCATCAACAACAATAACAACAACTATCGTCCTCGAATCAAGGATGGAACCAAAGAAAGGCCCAACTACCAAGGTAACTTCCAAGGTAACTTTCAAGGCACTAATTACAATAACTATGCTCAACTGCCTCTAAGAGAAGTGATCTCCAACCAAAATAAAATTGTAGAGACTTTATCTAGGAAGGTAGCATCCAATGATAAAATGCTAGAAAACATAAACATCAAAATGGATAGCTTTACCTCTACTGTTAAGAACCAGCTTAGCTTCAATAAAATGATAGAACAATAATTAGCTCAGCTGGCGGCCGCTGTTCCACCGACCAACGAAGGTAAGATTCCAGGGCAACCTCTAGAGCCCGAGACCGCGAATCTTGTTGATGTGTATGCAGGTTAATACGTTGAAGCATCATCAGGATGGAAGGATGACTCCATGCCACCCAAGAGAGGAGATCCAGGGAGACCTGTGATCCACATCTCTATTGGGCAGCATGACTTCCCTGAAGTTGTCTGCGATCTAGGCGCCAGTGTCAACATCATGCCTAAGGTAATCTTTGACCAAGTCTTTCCATGGGCACCTTTGTTGTACACAGATATGTGTTTGCAGCTTGCAGACCAGACGATCAAGTACCCCAAGGGAATCTTAGATGACGTGTGCATACGAATTGGGAGATCATATGTCCCTGTAGACTTTGTAGTCCTGGATACCGACAGAGACCCCAAGAGTCCAATCATTCTTGGCCGACCATTCCTGAGTACTGCAAAGGCTGTCATCTACACGGACAGTGCCAAGATTTACTTCACCATCAAGGGCAATAAAGAGAAGTTCAGTTTCAAGAACAAGACCCTTGAAGCTCCCATAGATCCAAGAGGAGCTTACTTCCCAGTCAAGCCAACAAACGAAGGAACCAAGAGGAATTCAAATGGGAAGAGAAAGAACAAGAACAGAAGACAAGTGAGAAAGCAGGTCCGAGTAGTCAAGGCTGTTGAGTACAAGCATGACCACCTCTTAGCCTCACCATTCTTAATCAAGAAAGAGGATCCAGGCACGCCAGCCATTGATTGCACCACTGGGCAGTGCTCATTCTACAACGCCTTCTGCGATACCGGATCAGCTGTCAACATAATGTCCAAAAAGGTATATGATTTATTATTCGATACACCTCTATACCCTACCTATATGCAGCTGCAGCTGGCGGACAATACGACGAGATTTCCGGAGGGAGTAGCAAGAGACATCATGGTCAAGATCCAGGACCACTACGTCCCTTCACGATACTGGACATGGGAGAAGAAGACGAGACGCCAATCATACTTGGAAGGCCGTTCCTCAGCACCACCAACGCGATCATCTACAATGGATCAGGCCAAGTCCACTTCCAATTTCCAGGAGAGAAGGTACACTGTTATTTTAAAGATTATAACTCTCCTGGATTAGCAGCTTTTACCCAGTCCAAGAGGAGACGTCAGCGCCGGAGGAATCGCTCTCAAAAGAGCAATGTTGAGGAGGAGGAAATCAAGGAGGAACCTACAAACCAAAAGCAACAACCTACAAAAGTATGGAAAGAAAAGGTAACCTCCTCAACTGAGTCATCATCACCAGGAGGTCTAACATCAGGGCCCACATCCTCGGGATCCGATGAAGCACGCCAGGAGTGAAGAAGACGAGAAGTCTTGTCCGGAGGACTTTAAACTCTGAACCCTTGCCATAAGGTAACAATGGTAATTATCCATTTACTTTCTTGCACTTTTAATTCATAGTTAATCTTTATAGAAAACCATAAAAACATTTGGAAAACATCAAAGCCCCATGTGACATGCCTACAGTGTAAGCTAAAGGAGTGTTCACCGTGGTGGCATAAAAATAAAATAAAAATTAGCATACATATTCCATTTCGCTTGAAAAAAATCCAAAAATAATCATTGAGCATCCTGTCGCATTGAATGTACTGTAATAACCTTTGGAAACCTCTCACAATAACCAACCCATGAATGGCTAACCACTAACTGTTTATCCTAATCCGTTCCACGAGTTTTGGTGTTTTGTGAGATGTTTACTGCAGGATGACTCTGAGAGCTAGTTCACCAAGGAATCATCATCTTCATCACTCGAAGTACATCTCCTTGCACACAACTAGCCACTGTGTGGAGGAAGCAACTTCTTGTCGGATGAGATGAAGGTTCTTAGCTACACCAGCTCTTACAAGCGTGAGCTCCATCGAGAGGACTGCTCAGCTTCAATGTTCAACCACGACAACATTTAGCTTGGGGGAAGGCATCCCCTAGGTACCCAGGTAAGTGTACCTACGCGATTATCGAGTCAGTCATAAAAATTTAAAATACCAAAAATATGTGAGCACATGAAGGTTCACCATAGTATCTAAGAAAATTAAAAAAAATACCAAAAATATGTGGGCACATGAAGGTCCATGCTTTTTAAAGAGTCCTTAGAGTCTTTTGAGTTTTGTAATTTGAGTCTTTGAAAAATAAAAAACCAAATAAAAATGTTTGTCTGTCTAGAGTCAATAAAAGGAAGCTCTTGAATGAATTGAAATGATGATAAGCTGCTCTGTTACAACACCTCTGAAATGCCTGGAGTTTAGACAAAAGTTTTCCCAAGTTTTAGCTCCAACTGTTTTGACATGAGAATTTGCTCTGAGCCTGAAACTTGTGGGTTGCATATGCTTGAACTAAGTCTAGGTGCCTGATTGATAAGATTGAGAAAATCTGAGCTGCTATCTATCTTGTTCTAAGTGACACTAAAGTTCTGGAGATTTACCTTTTGAAAAATACAAAAACATGATGAGTTCCTATATGACAAAGCTTACATTCCCACCAGAGCCAAACATGATGAGATAGGCTAGTAAAACTTCCACATATATGCTGCTTGTCTTGCATTGAGTTTTGTCAACCTTTGTGGCCCTGGTGAGAAATTTGTCATGCTCTTGAATCAAGATTCACCCTCATATGCCCTGCTCTACACTGGAGTAGGTGCAACAACATTCCATTCCACCTACATCCATTCCAAAAATGTTTTCCTCCTACACTGGGAGAGAACACCAAAAAATATTCCATTAGGTTAGCCACTGTTGGTATTTCTTATGCACAACTAAAATATAAAGGATTCCACAAGCGCACAGAAAACCATTGTAGCATTTTATCGAGAGTATTCCAGGTATCGTTATTTATATTTTACCACTGGGAAACAATGGAATAAGACATTGATAGTTCACCATCATGTATCTACTAACTTAATACACCAACTAGACTAAAGTAGGGGGTAAATAATAGATGATAGGAATTATGTATATATGACACACACACGGGAGAATTCTATGATAAGTAAATAGATAGCTAAAGTGAGAGGACAACGGGAGAGTTCAAGGTTTCTAAATACTTCTCTATTACTTGGGTTCTATAATAACTGATTTATGGAAGGTAAAGCAATCACACAATAACACTTCGTGACATCAGAACACTAGTCATGGAAAGGGGTGAGAAAGGGACTAGGAAGCTCCGACTACGGTCCTACAAACACCAACCCTAACATGGTGGAATACGCCGGCCGTCGTGGCTGTCACCACCAGGGCTACCACAACTATATGTTGGACTGGGTGCAATCTCAGGTAATATATAGCCTAGACTCCATGTCTACACTACCAATTACTACCCTAGTCACAATTAATAACTAGAGCACCCGATACGGGCGGAGATCCTATGCTAAAGTATAACAACTATACTAACCAATTAAATGTAATGCATAAAAGTAAATAGAGAAGATAAAGCATAAGTCTTACAAAGAATGAATACAAAGACATACCAAAACTCTGATGACTCTTCCGAAGACTCCTCTGGAACCCGGGCGTAGCGCCGCTCTCCCTAACTCTCAACTAGAACTACATTGGAAAGTCTAGCCCTAATTCTCTAGAGATGAGAGGTCATCCATTCGAGGGATGCCTCTACATCTCTATAATAATGTGGTGCCCTTAGGGAGGGGGTCTTCCTCTTTATTTATAGTCTAGAAAAGCCTCCACCTCTTCCAGACAGGCGATGTGGGACTAATTCGACTTCGGCAATGGTGGAGATGCAAACCCTAAGGCGGTAGGAGGCCCTCCGTCGAAGCGGGCCCTGAATGGGCTCTGTGGAGCGCCGGCCGGCCCCAGGGTGGGGCCGGGCGGCCCCACCCTGTAGCAGGTGGGCCCCACCTTCTGTACGTCATCTTCTGGTGCCTTCTAGAGTCTTCTAGTGTTGGTTTCGGTGTAGAATTGATATCTTTTGACTCCGAACTCCGAATATAGCAAATGATATGTTCGTTTCGATCGTCTCAACGAGCCCGTCGCAATGGTGCTATCCAATTCCCCATTTAAGATACTTTTATTTGATGAAAAATTGCATATTCCTGCAACACAAGTGAGAACACCAAAACTCGTGGAACTTGTTAGAATCAAAACCTACAACTATGCTTTATGGTTGATATCATGTTATATTGAGCAATAATTGATGGTATAAAATAGGCATTAAGGACCGTCAACAAGTTCCCCCAAGCTTACCCTTTGCTAGTCCCTTAGCAAAGCCTAACTACTAAACTTGGATCAGGAGTTGCTACAATGCTTTTACTCCTCAAAAGTACACATGCTTTCAAACTGAAATTCTCCTTTAAATTGGACAAAACTGCTCTAACTTTCAAACTTACCCATATTACCATTAACTATGGAGCTTTTCAACTTTTGCGTGGGTCTTGAGTAATTGAAAGATAGAACAATCAAGTCAAGCACTATGTCTCAAATTCTTCGCTAAACCAATATTCTGGAGTTTTTGCAAGTTTTTAAAATAAAACTAGAGCTCAATTGTATGACACCCTCAAGTCTCTTAATATGTGGTATTTATGTATCTCACTTGAGGCATTTATGTTGTCATGCCCTCCTACAACTAATGATTATAGTGGAGCTCGTAGGAGTGGCATTAAACAAGGATGAGCATACTTGCAATTCATATATTGTAAAGTCAAACAATAGATCCAAAGAGAATCAAGTCATACAATCAAACCAAGGTGTGCATGTTTATGAAATATGGTAGATAGGTGATTATATGGTGGCTAATCCTAATTCTACTTATGCTCTTAGAAAATAAATCTCTCTTTCTTAAGATTTAGAACTTTCACAGGAAAACATGGGCTATCTCTAATCTTTTTTTTTCTTCTCTCTCTTTTTTTTTCTATATATTTTTTTAGGGAGGCGAGCATCTAAGTACCCATTGTTTTAATTGCCCGGACACTTGTCCATTTTTTAACTCCCTCTTCTTTTTTTAATACTTTTTCTTTTTCATAGACACATGCATCCTTTGAATATAAAAAAATTGGAGAGATAATAATAAGAACTTATAGCATTAAACAGGGGTTTTCCTATAGGGTATATTTTTTTTGGTGTTTACTCCCAGTGTAGAAGAAAAACAATTTTAAAGTGGATCTGGATGAAAGTGAAAAATGATTGCGCTTACTCCCAAGGTAGGAGCAATACATATGTTGGTGGAGTGTGTGCGTGTGATCTTGATTTTAAAAGCATGACAAGACTCTCATAAGGTATACAACAAAGGTTGACTAAACTCAGTGCAAAGCAAGCAGCATGATTGAGCAAAGGTTTTCCTATTCTAAATGTATATCATGCATGGCTTTGGTAGAAATTCAAATTTTGTCATACAATGGCTCATCATGTAAGATTTTCAGAGTTTTTAAAAGATAAATCTCCAGAACTTAGTATCGTTAGGAATAAGATAAATAGTAGCTCAGTCTTTCTCATATCATATCCCTCAATCACCTATACTTAGCTTAAGCATATGCCTCCACAAGTTTTAGGTTCAAAGTAAGTTCTTATATTAAAAACAAGTCATATCCAAAACTCGGGAGAATTTAAGGTTGAAAACTAGACACCGAAAGGAATTACGACGAGCAACTATTCATCATCTCCAAGACAAAATTTTATTATTCTTTAGTTTTTATTTTGACTCTTAACAACTAGATAGAGCTATAAACACACTCTATGATCACACCTTAATAAATAACTAGAGTATTTTTATTTGGTTTTGAGTGTTATTCATCTTTGTATTTCTTTTAGACTAATGGACTCATAAGAGACTCTACAGACGTGGACCTTCATGTATCCATATATTTTTAGTATTCTATGACTATATAAATTAGACTCAATAATCGCCTAGGTATAGTTACCTGATAACTAGGGGATGCTCCTCCCCCAAGCTAGATGTTTGCAATACTTGGTGTTGATGATCTTCAGAGTGAGCTAACCAAATAGCCGGTTACGTGGGTGCCAGCGATGCACTCTCTCCTTGTCGTAATGTTGTTCCTGCATAATTATACTCCAACAAGACAACCAAAACTTGAGGCTCGAATTTAATAGTAGGTTAGCGGTCAGCCAATAAGTAATTGATTATTATTTGAGTTGATTTAAATTGATAGATTCTAGCAGGATTCTCTTTTTAGGATTTTCTAGTTTAATTATGCAGAAATTAAATATATATGTGCATGATAGATATAGTTGTATTTTTATGCATCCACAGAGAAAAAATTAGTCTTGTGGGGCTTAGGCTTTTCATAATGCGAGAAGTAAATACAGATGCTATTATTATTTTTATTATATATATATTTTTATGCCACCACAAAAATATTTCTATAGGGTTACCTCAAGTTTGTTCACGCTGGCCTTTTAATATTTTATGATGCAGAATAAATGAATATTCATCTATTTATTTTTCTTGATGCAGTGATAGTGCAGAAATATAAATATGCTAAAAAAAAAATAACCTATGCAATATAAGAAAGTAAATATGGATAACTACCGATGTTACCTCACGGCGAGGGTTCGATGTTTTGGGTCCTTCGAACTAGACTCCTCCTTGCAGTGGTTCATTAATTGAGTACTTCAATTCTGCTTCTCTTATTATTTCTTTTTTTGCAGGGGGATTAGTAGACGACACATACCCGAAGAAATATACTATTTATTTAAAGTATGGATAGTGTTTTCTAAGGAGTTAATGATTAACTTATAGCCCGTGTTTTAAAACGATTCACCATTATTTCAAATTTTCCAAACAAGGTTAAGACAAGGATATAAATTCGAAGAATACCTCTAACCTTGATTTGATCCTATGAAGTCTCCTAATTTGATTTAAATATTTTTATACGAAGAGGATCGATAGTCTATATATACAACCAAATTCTTATACAAATATACTTTGATGTTATAATGTTTAAGTGATATTCTGAAGCATACTTGTAATAGAGTAAGAAAGTTCAAAAGACTAGAGATATTTATTCAAATAGAACCAAGAATATATAGGTGAACCAAAAGAGAATTTTATTTATTTTAAATTTAGCAAATTAAGCATGACATAAGGTAAAGATAACCAAGACAATTAATAATATGGTATAATATATTGAATGTAGTATAAAGTTGCATGAGGCTTGGATGAATGTACCTTATGTCTTATGGGGTGATTGGTCCACTATCATGGTGAAGTGTAGAAGGTGTTGAAGTATTCTTTCATCCATTTTTTCTATCTTAGTCCTTTCTATACACTTGTTCTTCTTTCTTTTCATTTCGAGCCATGATCAGATATTTATTCTTTTTTTCTGCATAAATGTTAGTGGACACATACCCGAAGGATTGCAACAAGTTTGGAATGTAGATTATGGTCCATATAATTTATGCGAATTTCATCTATGCTAATGAAAGGATGTGCTTTTAGAATTACTTTAGCATAGATTTCTTCTAACACTTTTTATTGGTAGCTGCACTTTTATATAGTTCAAGACAAAGGTGACTTGCAACAAAGGATTAAATATATAAACTTTGATACTTATAGTTCTTCCATGAAGAATGAGCTGTGTCTTCCTTTTGTGCAAAGTTATTGGACATCGTCACATGCCTTGATTCATCTCTTGATATGAGTTCATCTTTTGACTTACCCGAATTGAGTTTGAGAGTTTCCTGTAGGGGTTAGTCCAACAAAATATGCAATGTCTACTACAATAATTTCTAGTTCAATAACCAAACCAAACTCCATGTCTAATTTGATTAAGGTAGGCTATTTAACCTAAGCACCACGCTCAATTTAAAAGCCTATGAAGGTATGCGCAGTACTTCCAAACCAAAGCATACTATAGCAAACAAAGATAGCATGAAAGCACATAGAGGTATACTCAAATAGAGATGAAAGCATGATCATACATGGTGAGAAATTTTTTTTCAATTAAAGATGCAAACGACATGCATATGTGCAAGAAACTAAACATGTTATGGATTTGATATGAGATGGATTAGATGTATAGATTTTTCAAAGTAAACATACAGTAGAATGCAATAGGATAACTACTCATCAAATTTTAAGTCTATGAGCAAGACTTTCTCACCTTTCTTAATCATACTTACCATGACTCACAATAGAATTTGTGAGTAGTGCAGTGTTTTTGTTCGTCAATATGATGAACTTTGAATATGATGATGACTTTTCCAATCTACACATGGTTAGAATAATATATATGTTTATACATACCTGTGAGATGGCAGGGCTTCATTGTTAATGGATCATTAATCGGGCACCCTGAGTTCTTCAATAGCTCCCTTGTCTTGTTCTTGTGGAATTTCGCCAAAAGGTTGAAACGGTTGATATCCTGCTTATTCCACAACTCAACAAAATAGGGGTAATCCTACTAAACCTAGTGGCAGACTAGATTAGCAGATATCAAGATCATTATCAAAATCTTTACACCAATTGTTTCCCCGGCAACGGCGCCAAAAATGCTTGTTGGTATTTCTTATGCACAACTAAAATATAAAGGATTCATAAGCGCCTACGTAAAAAACCATTGTAGCATTTTACCGAGAGTATTCCGGTATCGTTATTTATATTTTACCACTGGGAAACAATGGAATAAGACATTGATAGTTCACCATCATGTATCTACTAAATTAATACACCAACTAGACTAAAGTAGGGGGTAAATAATAGATGATAGGAATTATGTATATATGACACACACACAGGAGAATTCTATGATAAGTAAATAGATAGCTAAAGTGAGAGGACAACGGGAGAGTTCAAGGTTTCTAAATACTTCTCTATTACTTGGGTTCTATAATAACTGATTTATGGAAGGTAAAGCAATTACACAATAACACTTCGGGACATCAGAACACTAGTCACGGAAAGGGGTGAGAAAGGGACTAGGAAGCTCCGACTACGGTCCTACAAACACCAACCCTAACATGGTGGAATACGCCGGCCGTCGTGGCTGTCACCACCAGGGCTACCACAACTATATGTTGGACTGGGTGCAATCTCGGGTAATATATAGCCTAGACTCCATGTCTACACTACCAATTACTACCCTAGTCACAATTAATAACTAGAGCACCCGATACGGGCCGAGATCCTATGCTAAAGTATAACAACTATACTAACCAATTAAATGTAATGCATAAAAGTAAATAGAGAAGATAAAGCATAAGTCTTACAAAGAATGAATACAAAGACATACCAAAACTCTGATGACTCTTCCGAAGACTCCTCTGGAACCCGGGCGTAGCGCCGCTCTCCCTAACTCTCAACTAGAACTACATTGAAAAGTCTAGCCCTAATTCTCTAGAGATGAGAGGTCATCCATTCGAGGGATGCCTCTACATCTCTATAATAATGTGGTGCCCTTAGGGAGGGGGTCTTCCTCTTTATTTATAGTCTAGAAAAGCCTCCACCTCTTCCAGACAGGCGATGTGGGACTAATTCGACTTCGGCAATGGTGGAGATGCAAACCCTAAGGCGGTAGGAGGCCCTCCATCAAAGCGGGCCCCAAATGGGCTCTGTGGAGCGCCGGCCGGCCCCAGGGTGGGCCCCACCCTATAGCAGGTGGGCCCCACCTTCGGTACGTCATCTTCTGGTGCCTTCTAGAGTCTTCTAGTGTTGGTTTTGGTGTAGAATTGATATCTTTTGACTCCGAACTTCAAATATAGCAAATGATATGTTCGTTTTGATCGTCTCAACGAGCCCGTCGCAATGGTGCTGTCCAATTCCCCATTTAAGATACTTTTATTTGATAAAAATTGCATATTCCTGCAACACAAGTGAGAACACCAAAACTCGTGGAACTTGTTAGAATCAAAACCTACAACTATGCTTTATGGTTGATATCATGTTATATTGAGCAATAATTGATGGTATAAAATAGGCATTAAGGACCGTCAACAGCCACCCAATAAATGCTCCATGATTTCTGTGTTATCTCTCTAATTCCATCAATGCAAAAAGGAGTGCTATGAGCTATGCAAAAAGAGATTTGAGAAAAAAAGGATGGACAAGTGTCCCAATGCAAAACAATGGGTACATAGATACCCGACTCCCTGAAAAAAAAAGAGAGAGAAAAAAAAAAAAATGAGAAAAAAAAAAAGATAGCTCATAACTTTTGGTCAGTCTTAAAGGAGAGAGAAGCATTCAAGGAGCTGAGTAGAATTAGGTTCCACCATATATCCACCATATCCATCCACCTATATATCTTGATTCGACTGCATGACTTGTTTCTCCATGGATCCATGGTTTGACCTAACAACATATGCATTGCAAGTTTGCTCTTTCAGTTATCTCCTTACCTATGAGCTCCACATAAGCTTTAGTTATAGGATGAAAAGAAAGGCAATCATCATTACTGCCTTGGTGAGAATCTACAAATACCACATACGATGAGAGACTTGAGAGTGTCATACATGGGAAGCTCTGAGTTTTATTTGAAAACCTCTAAAAACTCCAGAATAATAGTTGATCAAAGAACCTGAGACATAGTGCTTAGATGGGATCTTTCTGTCTGTCAAGTGCTCAAGACCCAAGGAAGAGCTAATAAGCCCCACAGTCCAAGGTAATATGGGTAAGTTTGAAAGTCAGCTCAGTTATTGCATAACTTGGAGGAGAATTTCTGTCTGACTGCAGGTATATTTTGAGAGAGAGTTGCTTCGAGATGGCTACAATGCTAAACGTACACATATATTCAATAACTTTTTCTGAGTTTTCTTTGCTAAGGGACTAGCAAAGGTTAAGCTTGGGGGAGTTGTTGACGGCCACTATTGTATTAATTCAACCATCAACTAGCCATGAAAAGGATGCAAATGTGATCACCAAAGTAGATATAGGGTTTACACTGACCGAATTCCATGAGTTTTGGTGTTTCATTATTTCTGCAGGCGTAAACCGGAAAAGGCGCAAACATACAAGCTTATCGGAAGAAGAAAACGGAAAACGGACTCCACGGCTACACAGGAAAGTTCCAGAAGAGACGAGAAGGCACCACGCCGAGCCGGGGGCCCGGAGGCCACCGAGCCGCACCGGCCGGTGAGTCTGGCCCCCTGACCAGGCCGGTCTGGGGCTGGCCCCCCTCGGGTTCCGGTTCGTCCGGTTCGCTCCACCGCCTTTGAGGATCGATCCTAGCCACCCGTCAATGTCGGTTTGATCCGATGGCTCACGATCATCGCCCAGGTCTATAAACGGAGAGGCACCCCCCTGGGAAGAAGAGAGACCCCATTCATTCATTCTCATTTGGAAGTCCAATCATCAGCCAGAAACCCTAATCAGAGCTCCTTAGCTAGGGCCTAGATAGCTAGATTAGAACTAGAGGGAGGCAAGCGCAGGCTTGGATTCCGGAGCCATCAAGAGCTTGGATTTGGTATAGTTCTTACCTCCTCTCGCCTTTGTCCTCTTTCATTGTATAGTTATATGATTGCTACAATTGAATTGATGAATTCTCATTTACTTATATTCATAGTTATTATGTTCTTTGTCTACTATGGCTATATGCTTAGTATAGCTAGATTAACATTATGTTTATCCATAGGTTCGTATAGCACTCATCTAATTGATCATTGGGTGAGTGATAAACATTGTGTAAGCGTGGTGCTTATACGTTGTTTATCTGCGAATGCACTCTATAGGCCGGGTTTGGTAGATCGCGGGTGTGACATTCCTGTTGAGTCCTATGTAATCCGAACCCCGTTTATAGGCACAGTAGGGCTTGTATACGATGGAAGGGCGAGCTATGTTCTCAAACATCCTTAGTATGTCCACTATGAATAAATGTAATGCTAACCTTAGCCATGATTACTAGGTGTATTGCACTAACCATAATATACATTGACATGTAGCTAGGAATTACCCAGGAATATCTCTTGATGTTCTACTAGCAACCCTAATGATATAGCTAGGAGTCTCTATCTGTTTATGCTGATGATTATATACTTGTCTTATCTATTATCTTGTGACTTACCCCTGCATTGAGTAGCGAGGACATGGTTATGCCTATTCATTACACTCTAGGTCAACACACTACCTTTACACAAGCCATGTAGACCTTCCTTTGGGAAAATATAAATGAAAACCCGTAATACTCCGGGTAAAATGCTAGAATGGTATTTGATCTGTGCGCTTGCGGATACATTTCTATATTCCAGCAAGTGAGGGACATCTTTGAATCTCCATCAAGGACACCCACTGCTGTGGTTCGTTCTTTGGAGGAGCAAGCTCCTACAAGAGAAGAAGAAGAAGAGCAACAAGAGGGCAACTTAGCACCGGTTTTTTGAAGAAATGGTCGATAAGTCACTTGCGAAGTTCTCCGCTCCGAACACCAACAACATCCGCACTGGACCTAACGTTGAAGTTGGGGAGAATGGATTCGAGCTCAAGCCAGCTCTTATCACCATGGTGCAAGCCAACCTGTTCTGTGGGAAAGCACACGAAGATGCAAGTGCTCATCTCCAACACTTCCCGGAGATTTGCAAAGACTTTCAAGCCAAGGATGTACCAAAGGATACCGTACTGCTGCGTCTGTTCCCATTCTCACTGTTGGGAAAGGCAAAGCAATGGTTCTACACCAACAAAGACAACCATACAACTTGGGACAAGTGCTCCACAGCTTTTCTAGCAAGATTCTTCCCTATGGGCAAGACGAGTGCCCTAAGAGGGAAAATCTCAAGTTTCCAGCAACAACATGATGAGTCAGTCCCTGAGGCATGGGAACGCTTTCAAGATTACATATCAGAATGTCCTCATAATGGGATGGAGAATTGGCTCCTAATGCAAACTTTCTATCATGGGCTTACCAACAGCACCCGCAACAATGTTGATGCTGCTGCTGGAGGTGCATTTATGTCACTGACCATACCACAAGCTACTGCTCTTATGGAGAAGATGGCCTCCAATGAAGATTGGAATGATGAGCGCCAGACCACCCACAAGAGGAGTGGAGGAATGCACCAGCTCAAGGAGGTAGACATGCTGTCTGCCTAGATAGACTTGCTCATGAAGAAGCTGGAAGACAAGACGAGTCAGAGACAAGATGTCATGCACATTAATGATGCATGCATGACTTGTGAAGTGTGTTGCAATATGGGACACTCAGGCAAGAGCTGTCCTGAGACCCGTGAGGACGTGAACTTCATCAACAATAATAACAACAACTATCGTCCTCAGAATCAAGGATGGAACCAGCAAAGGCCCAACTACCAAGGTAACTTCCAAGGTAACTTTCAAGGCACTAATTACAATAACTATGCTCAACTGCCTCTAAGAGAAGTGATCTCCAACCAAAATAAAATTGTGGAGACTTTATCTAGGAAGGTAGCATCCAATGATAAAATGCTAGAAAACATAAACATCAAAATGGATAGCTTTACCTCTGTTTAGAAGAACCAAATTAGCTTCAATAAAATGATAGAACAACAATTAGCTCAGCTGGCGGCCACTGTTCCACCGACCAACGAAGGTAAGATTCCAGGGCAACCTCTAGAGCCCGAGACCGCGAATCTTGTTGATGTGTATGAAGGTTACTACGTTGAAGCATCATCAGGATGGAAGGATGACTCCATGCCACCCAAGAGAGGAGATCCAGGGAGACCTGTGATCCCCATCTCTATTGGGCAGCATGACTTCCCTGAAGTTGTCTGCGATCTAGGCGCCAGTGTCAACATCATGCCTAAGGTAATATTTGACCAAGTCTTTCCATGGGCACCTTTGTTGTACACAGATATGTGTTTGCAGCTTGCAGACCAGACGATCAAGTACCCCAAGGGAATCTTAGATGACGTGTGCATACGAATTGGGAGATCATATGTCCTTGTAGACTTTGTAGTCCTGGATACCGGCAGAGACCCCAAGAGTCCAATCATTCTTGGCCGACCATTCCTGAGTACTGCAAAAAGTCATCATCTACACGGACGATTGCCAAGATTTGCTTCACCATCAAGGGCAATAAAGAGAAGTTCAGTTTCAAGAACAAGACCCTTGAAGCTCCCATAGATCCAAGAGGAGCTTACTTCCTAGTCAAGCCAACAAACGAAGGAACCAAGAGGAATTCAAATGGGAAGAGAAAGAACAAGAACAGAAGACAAGTGAGAAAGCAGGTCCGAGTAGTCAAGGCTGTTGAGTACAAGCATGACCACCTCTTAGCCTCACCATTCTTAATCAAGAAAGAGGATCCAGGCACGCCAGCCATTGATTGCACCATTGGGCAGTTCTCATTCTACAACGCCTTCTGCGATACCGGATCAGCTGTCAACATAATGTCCAAAAAGGTATGTGATTTATTATTCGATACACCTCTATACCCTACCTATATGCAGCTGCAGCTGGCGGACAATACGACGAGATTTCCGGAGGGAGTAGCAAGAGACATCATGGTCAAGATCCAGGACCACTACGTCCCGGTCGACTTCACGATACTGGACATGGGAGAAGAAGACGAGACGCCAATCATACATGGAAGGCCGTTCCTCAGCACCACCAACGCGATCATCTACAATGGATCAGGCCAAGTCCACTTCCAATTTCCAGGAGAGAAGGTACGCTGTTATTTTAAAGATTATAACTCTCCTGGATCCTGGATTAGCAGCTTTTACCCAGTCCAAGAGGAGACGTCAGCGCCGGAGGAATCGCTCTCAAAAGAGCAATGTTGAGGAGGAGGAAATCAAGGAGGAACCTACAGCACCAAAGCAACAACCTACAAAAGTATGGAAAGAAAAGGTAACCTCCTCAACTGAGTCATCATCACCAGGAGGTCTAACATCAGGGCCCACATCCTCGGGATCCGATGAAGCACCCCAGGGATGAAGAAGACGAGAAGTCTTGTCCGGAGGACTTTAAACTCTGAACCCTTGCCATAAGGTAACAATGGTAGTTATCCATTTACTTTCTTGCACTTTTAATTCATAGTTAATCTTTATAGAAAACCATAAAAACATTTAAAAAACATCAAAGCCCCATGTGACATGCCTACAGTGCAAGCTAAAGGAGTGTTCACCGTGGTGGCATAAAAATAAAATAAAAATTAGCATACATATTCCATTTCGCTTGAAAAAAAATTCAAAAATAATCATTGAGCATCCTATCGCATTGAATGTACTGTAATAACCTTTGGAAACCTCTCACAATAACCAACCCATGAATGGCTAACCACTAACTATTTATCCTAATCCGTTCCACGAGTTTTGGTGTTTTGTGAGATGTTTGCTGCAGGATGACTCTGAGAGCTAGTTCACCAAGGAATCATCATCTTCATCACTCGAAGTACATCTCCTTGCACACAACTAGCCACTGTGTGGAGGAAGCAACTTCTTGTCGGATGAGATGAAGGTTCTTAGCTACACCAGCTCTTACAAGCGTGAGCTCCATCGAGAGGACTGCTCAGCTTCAATGTTCAACCACGACAACAATTTGCTTGGGGGAAGGCATCCCCTAGGTACCCAGGTAAGTGTACCTACGCGATTATTGAGTCAGTCATAAAAATTTAAAATACCAAAAATATGTGAGCACATGAAGGTTCACCATAGTATCTAAGAAAATTAAAAAAATACCAAAAATATGTGGGCACATGAAGGTCCATGCTTTTTAAAGAGTCCTTAGAGTCTTTTGAGTTTTGTAATTTGAGCCTTTAAAAAATAAAAAACCAAATAAAAATGTTTGTCTATCTAGAGTCAATAAAAGGAAGCTCTTGAATGAATTGAAATGATGATAAGCTGCTCTGTTACAACACCTCTGAAATGCCTAGAGTTTAGACAAAAGTTTTCCCAAGTTTTAGCTCCAACTGATTTGACATGAGAATTTGCTCTGAGCCTGAAACTTGTGGGTTGCATATGCTTGAACTAAGTCTAGGTGCCTGATTGATAAGATTGAGAAAATCTGAGCTGCTATCTATCTTGTTCTAAGTGACACTAAAGTTCTGGAGATTTATCTTTTGAAAAATGCAAAAACATGATGAGTTCCTATATGACAAAGCTTACATTCCCACCAGAGCCAAACATGATGAGATAGGCTAGTAAAACTTCCACATATATGCTGCTTGTCTTGCATTGAGTTTTGTCAACCTTTGTGGCCCTGGTGAGAAATTTGTCATGCTCTTGAATCAAGATTCACCCTCATATGCCCTGCTCTACACTGGAGTAGGCGCAACAACATTCCATTCCACCTACATCCATTCCAAAAATGTTTTCCTCCTACACTGGGAGAGAACACCAAAAAATATTCCATTAGATTAGCCACCCAATAAATGTTCCATGATTCCTGTGTTATCTCTCTAATTCCATCAATGCAAAAAGGAGTGCTATGAGCTATGCAAAAAGAGATTTGAGAAAAAAAGGATGGACAAGTGTCCCAATGCAAAACAATGGGTACATAGATACCCGACTCCCTGAAAAAAAAAGAGAGAAAAAGAAAATGAGAAAGAAAAAAAAAGATAGCTCATAACTTTTGGTCAGTCTTAAAGGAGAGAGAAGCATTCAAGGAGCTGAGTAGAATTAGGTTCCACCATATATCCACCATATCCATCCACCTATATATCTTGATTCGACTGCATGACTTGTTTCTCCATGGATCCATGGTTTGACCTAACAACATATGCATTGCAAGTTTGCTCTTTCAGTTATCTCCTTACCTATGAGCTCCACATAAGCTTTAGTTATAGGATGAAAAGAAAGGCAATCATCATTACTGCCTTGGTGAGAATCTACAAATACCACATACGATGAGAGACTTGAGAGTGTCATACATGGGAAGCTCTGAGTTTTATTTGAAAACCTCTAAAAACTCCAGAATAATAGTTGATCAAAGAACTGCATGACATGTCGGTTTGATCCGATGGCTCACGATCATCGCCCAGGGCTATAAAAGGAGAGGCACCCCCCTAGGGAGAAGAGAGACCCCATTCATTCATTCTCATTTGGAAGTCCGATCATCAGCCAGAAACCCTAATCAGAGCTCCTTAGCTAGGGCCTAGAGAGCTAGATTAGAACTAGAGGGAGGCAAGCGCAGGCTTGGATTCCGGAGCCATCAAGAGCTTGGATTTGGTATAGTTCTTACCTCCTCTCGTCTTTGTTCTCTTTCATTGTTTAGTTATATGATTGCTACAATTGAATTGATGAATTCTCATTTACTTATATTCATAGTTATTATGTTCTTTGTCTACTATGGTTATATGCTTAGTATAGCTAGATTAACATTATGTTTATCCATAGGTTCGTATAGCACTCATCTAATTGATCGTTGGGTGAGTGATAAACATTGTGTAAGCGTGGTGCTTATACGTTGTTTATCTGCGAATGCACCCTACAGGCTGGGTTTGGTAGATCACGGGTGTGACATTCCTGTTGAGTCCTATGTAATCCGAACCCCGTTTATAAAAGGAGTAGGGCTTGTATACGATGGAAGGGCGAGCTATGTTCTCAAACCTCCTTAGTATGTCCACTATGAATAAATGTAATGCTAACCTTAGCCATGATTACTAGGTGTATTGCACTAACCATAATATACATTGACCTGTAGCTAGGAATAACCCAGGAATATCTCTTGATGTTCTACTAGCAACCCTAATGATATAGCTAGGAGTCTCTATCTGTTTATGCTGATGATTATATACTTATCTTATCTATTATCTTGTGACTTACCCCTGCATTGAGTAGCAAGGACATGGTTATGCCTATTCATTACACTCTAGGTCAACACACTACCTTTACACAAGCCATGTAGACCTTCCTTTGGGAAAATATAAATGACAACCCGTAATACTCCGGGTAAAATGCTACAATGGTATTTGATCTGTGCGCTTGCGGATACATTTCTATATTCTAAATGGTGGCATGATTTAATACCACACCCCTTGGTGTTATGCTGGGGATGACAACTTGGCATTCTAGAGGCGGTGCGCTATTCTAGCATTCTTGGCGCCATTATTAGAGATAACATTAAGAGGTGTCAACAGCATGTCATCCATTGTGTCCACAGTGAAGCGGCCTCCAGCGGTTCCCAGTCGACCGCTGAAGGGGTTGGGGGCTCGAGTTCTATCTCCGGGCTGGATGGTGCAACCGCTTCTGCAAGCTCCGCCTCCACGGCGGACGATGACGAATTCCCTCAGTGGATCAAGGATCTGCTCGGCGCGGATGAACTCCTACAGTTCCCCCTAGGATTCAGGGGCGCGGTCTTCAACGTCAGCGTTGATGAACCACCTCCCCTCCTCAAAACCGCCGAGCAGGCACAAGCAAGAGCGGATCGAAACGCGGATTAGGCACAGCACCATTTACTTCAGGCAGCGGCAGCCAGAAATGATGGAGCACCCGCTGTTGTGGCTGCTGCGCCACATCCCGCGCCAGCCGCAGCACTAGCCACGCCCGCTGCCGAGCAGGCATAGCCCGCTGCCTCGCAGAGAAGAAGGCTTCAGCCTCGCAATCTCGAAGGCAAATTCGACCTCATCGGAGAACGACAGGTCCACAAGACTCCCAGCACCAACATCGTCGTCGCGGTACAGCAGCTCCGAGGCATGTAGGCCACCCCCGCACTCGAAGCCGTCCTCGACCACCTCAAGGCGGTAGAGGCGCAAGTCAATCTCGTGCACGAGAACTCGGTCGGCCCGTCCCGCAGCCGCCGCTCCTGCAGCCCGCGTCGAGGCCACCAGAGTCTGGCAGAAGAAGGGGACGCCAATAACCGAGACCGAGAGAGTCATCGAGAAGCTCAGGTCGACTCCGGCCAAGGCCGTAACCGTCGCCGCCAGGAGGCCGGCAACAGGCAACCACACCGAGCGCCCCAGGAAGTCGACCAACCTCACCCAAACGACCTCCATCACTTCATCGACAATAGATACCGAGCCCGGTATGGGGCGCCTGGCCCCAAGTCTTTTTCTGAGCGCCTCTGCCAAGTCCACTGGCCAAGAAGCTTCAAGATTGGGGACCTGAGGCATTACGACGGTATGGCTGACCCTGAACAGTGGATCGTCATTTACGAGATGACCATTCGAGTAGCAGGAGGAGACGAGCAAGTCATGGCGAACTACCTGCCGGTGGTGCTCGGCAAATCCGCTAACCACTGGCTGTTACGCCAGCGAGACGGTTCCATCCACAGCAAGCCACAGCTCCGGCAAATGTTCATCGAAAACTACAAGCCCACCTGCGAGCAGCCCGACACCAAATACGAGCTTGCCAGATCCATGACTCCCCTCACGAGTCTTTATGGCATTACATTCGCTGTTTCTCTGAAGTCTAGATCACCATCCATGACATCAGTGTCCCAGAGGCCATCAGCATCTTCATCGTCGGGCTTCACCAGCCGCGCAACGCCGACCTCTGCAAAGAGCTCCTGCGCAAGCAACCAGTGATGATAGAAGAAATGTTCGACATCGCCCAAGATTGGGCACGTGTCGACGAAGCCCTCGCCCAGTATGATGACGGTGGTCATGATGTATACAAGCGCCTGAAAGGTCCTAAATGGCTAGAGGGGGGCGAATAGCCTATAAAAATTCCTCGCAAAGCACTAAACAAACTGGTTAGTACACTAAATGGCGAAGCAAGTGTTACGCTAGCCTAGTGAGGGGTTGCAAGCCAACCTATCCAATTCTAGCAATCCTAATACACTAGAGCACACACAAGCAACCTAATATGCTACAAGCTACACTAGTGCATAAAGGTAATCACAAGGAAGGGAACCAAGAAGTGCAAACCGTGCCTTCAGGATGATGACCAATCACCGTCTTGTCAATACAATAAAACCCAAAGAGATGATCCAATAGAGAAATCCAAGTTGATCTCGAAGGATCAAACCACACAAGAACACCGAGGGACACAAGATTTTTATCCCAAGGTTCACGTGCTTGCCGGTACACTACTCCCCGTTGTGTCGACCACACACTCGGTAGTTCGGTGGCTAATTGGCGTCATAAGCCAAGCCCTCACCGGGCGCCACAAGAACTCACATAAAGTGAGGGTAACTCAATGACATGAGATTCCACTAAGGATTCCTTTCATGATCTCCCGCGGGGTGGGATCAACACCCCTCACAATCACCTCCGGAGTGGCCAAGAACAATCTTCAACCTTGCTCAACTCCAGCTTGCTGCTCCGACCGTCTAGGTGACGGCAATAACCAAGAGTAACAAGCTCAATCACAGCAAGAATGCTCACTAGTGCCACTAGATGCTCAATCACAAGGCAAATGCACTAGAAGCTCTCCCAATCACTCTCTAGATCAATCAAGAGGCATGCAAAGTGAGGGAGAAGGTTTGCTTAGCTCTAGGGGATGTCAAGTATGTCAAAGTGCCAAGAGAAACTCCCTAGAGCCGGCCAATTCACTTAAATAGGAATCACCAAGAACACCTAGCCGTTGCCCTCAAATTGGCCTGTCTGCGCACTGTCCGAACGCGCGAAACATACTGACCGGACGCGTTCGGTACAGCGTCCGGTCCAACATAAACGGCCCTCGTGCGCTGATGTTTGAATGTAGCCATTGGCGCGCAACGGCTACCATGCTTGCGCGCTGTCAGTCACTCGACCAGACGTGTCCGCTGTACTGACCGGACGCCAGCACAGTAGAGTCCGGTCACCCACCAGAGATCATCCAGAGAGGTCAAATCTTGACCGGACGCATCCGCTGCACCTTGATCGGACGCGCCTGGCGTCTGGTCCACACTTGCTCAGCTCGGCCACGCCAGCACACACGACCGGACTTGGCACCGGAGCGTCTGGTCGCCAGCGTCCGGTTGTCCCTGAAAATGCACCGGACGACACAGCTTGACCGGACGCGTCCGGTCCGAACCGAGACAGCGTCCGGTCACCTCCAGATGACCCCTTTTCTTTCAAAAACTTCTGAGTCCCGTCTCGCAAGCTCGGCGGGAGGGTTTTACACCCAAACCCCATCAACCCTTGCTCTCATGTGCCAACACAAAAGTGTCTCTCCACTTGTGCACGTCTGTTCACATTTTCAAATGAATTTTACAAGAGATTGTTAGCTCACTAGATCCCTAATGCACATGCAAAGTCATTGCTCACCTGGTGGCACTTAGATAACCGATATTGCACGACATCGTTCCTCTTAATAGTACGGTTATCAATCCTAAATCCGGCCATCAACTTCTCTACCCACCTATGGCCTGCAAAATGGAAATACCCTAGCATATACCTTTGCCTCTAGCATTCCATCTTGCTCCTCATCTTCCTTCATCTCCAAGGGTGGCACTTGATCATCTTTGATCACTTCCATCAACTTGATCACCATTCCACCACTTGGCTTGGACCTCCCCTTTCTCTAATGCTACACACTTAGCAATAGGGTTAGTCCTAGGTTTCATCAATTAGCCAAAACCAAGCTAGGGCTTTCAATCTCTCCCTTTTTGGTAATTGATGACAACCTCCACAAAGATAAGAGTTAAATTCAATTTTGACTTTACACCACTTGTCCAAGCAATATGAGCTTTTGAAAAGGAATTGAACAAGTTATGTAAAACTCATTTAGTAGCTATGGCTCCCCCTACATGTGTGCTAAGAGTTTGGATTTAGAAGCTTTACACACATGATGGATAAATTGGTTTTGGGAGAGTCATTTCTACCAAATTGATGCTAAGGTGTATAGAATGGACCTTTGAAGCGTGATACCATCGGAGTGCACATCATGAATCATCCTTAGCACCAAAATTAGCTAAAAAACATCAAATAGCTAGAAACCCCGTGAAATCAATATTAAAAGCATAGTTTCTAGATACCACTTGGAAAACACTAAAAAATGCTACTTCTAGCTAGAACCTATGCATGCTATTAATCAATCCATCAATTAAGTTCTATACTAGCAAGCACCACACAAGCAAGAGAGATATCACTTATGAGATAAACAGATTCTAAGTGCAATACAAGCAATCGTATGAATATGCACATTCAAATGCAATCAATTATGTTCATGAGCTTGCTCCCCCCTACTTGTGTGTTTCAAAATTTTGATCCCTTTTCATTCTTCAATCTTCATCTACTCTGCCCCTTGATGCATGCTATCTTTGTATTCTCTCCCCCCTTGTCATCAATGACCACAAAGGTATATGATCATGCTTGGTGTAGACTTAAAATCATGGAGGGAGCTTGGAGTACAGAGATGATCACTTAAAGTTGAGGATCACTTGTTTCCATAAACTTCCTTCTCTTATGGTTCAAACTAGTAAACTTGCATAAATAATCTAGCTCGGTTTGAACCAATGACAAGCTTCTTCACACATCTTTCAATGGTTATCTTGTCAATGTTGAACTAGATCCTTTCTTGCTTATTTAACTAGATCAAACACTAGGTTCACATTCTCATGAACAAGTCATATTTAGCCACTAGATCATACAAGACATAGAAGCAATAGTGGCATAATGTGTACTCAAAATCACTTTATTTTCATGAATGAGCCTAATAAGCAAGGGATATCACTAGACGAACGTCTATATGCTCTAATCAAGTCCTTATTAAGTATGAATGCATCATGCCAAACAATTTCACCTTTGCAATAGTCGAAGGAGAGGCATGTCATATAGTTGGGGGTTCATTCATCTCATGTTGGAGAAGTCAAGAATGTTCAATTCATTTCTCAATGTGCAAAATCTCTTCTCATCAATTGGCTTGGTAAAGATATCGGCAAGTTGATCATCGGTGCCAACACTCTCAATAGAAATGTCCCCCTTTGCTTGGTGATCTCTAATGAAGTGATGCCTTATGTCAATGTGCTTTGTCCTTGAATGTTGAACCGGATTGGTGGTGATCTTCACGGAACTTTCATTGTCACATAGCAATGGCACTTGTCCAAATTTGATTCCAAAATCCTTCAATGTGGCCTTCTTCCATAGTAATTGAGCACAACAACTCCCCGCACTAATGTATTCGGCTTCGGCGGTAGAGAGTGCAACACTATTTTGTTTATTGGATGACCATGAGATAAGTGACCTTTCTAGCAATTGGCATGTACCACTAGTGCTCTTTCTATCCACCTTGCATCCCGCATAGTCGGAGTCCGAATATCCAATCAACTCAAAGTTTGACCCCTTGGGATACCACAATCCAATATTTGGTGTGTGCTTAAGATACCTCAATATTCTCTTGGTTGCTTTCAAATGACTTTCTCTTGGTGAAGCTTGAAACCTTGCACACATGCACACACTAAACATGACATCCGGCCTAGAAGCGGTCACATAGAGTAGGCTTCCAATCATGGACCGATACAACTTTTGATCTACCATGTTGCCACTTGTATCCAAGTCAAGATGACCATTTGTTCCCATTGGAGTCCCAATTGACTTGGCTTCTTCCATTCCAAACTTCTTCAACATGTCCTTGATATACTTGCTTTGACTCATAAATGTGCCTTTCTTCAATTGCTTGATTTGTAGACCAAGGAAGTAACTAAGCTCTCTAATCATAGACATCTCAAATTCTTTTACCATCATTTCTCCAAACTCTTCACAAAAGTCTTGGTTGGTTGATCCAAAGATAATATTATCCACATAGATTTGCAACACAAACAAGTCCTTGCCAATCTCCTGGGTGAAGAGAGTGTTATCAACCTTCCCCATCTTGAACCCTTTAGAGATCAAGAAATCCCTCAATCTCTCATACCATGCCCTTGGAGCTTGCTTCAAGCCATAGAGAGCCTTCTTTAACTTGTAGACATGGTTGGGCTTTTTGATATCTTCAAATCCTGGAGGTTGCTCAACATACACTAGCTCATTTATGAATCCATTCAAGAAAGCACTCTTCACATCCATTTGATATAGATTGATGTTGTGGGCACAAGCATAGGCTAATAAGATTCTAATTGCCTCCAATCTTACAACCGGTGCATAGGTTTCTCCAAAGTCAAGACCTTCAACTTGAGTGTATCCTTGTGCTACCAATCTTGCTTTGTTTCTCACAACTATGCCATCTTGATCTTGCTTGTTTCAGAATACACATTTGGTGCCAATGACATTGTAGTACTTCGGACGCTCAACTAGTTTCCAAACTTGATTTCTTTCAAAGTTGTTGAGCTCTTCATACATGGCTGTTGACGGTCGTTAACGTCAACTTTTACTAGCACTCTAAACCCGAAGGAGAACATGAAAACACACTAGTCTAGGGTTTTAACTGACAATTTCCACGAGTTTTGGTGATTTGTGAAATTTTCAGGGAATTTTCCAGAAAAGACAAAAAGAGGGATTTAAGTGCAAATTTACCACGAAACTTAACCGCGACGCAACTACACCGCCAACAGGATCAAGAAGGTTCGAGAAGACACCCGAAGCGGCGGGGCCCGCAATGAGCCCAGATGGGGCCGGGCCGGCCCCACAGGGCCGGTCGGCGCCCTAATTCCACCGATGGCCGCCGCCTTCTGGAGTCTTCCTCCCACGGTTCCTTGGAAGCCAATCAAAGCATCCCTACGTCGATTTTAGGTCGGTTTGATCCGACGGGGCACACAAGATGGAGACGCGGATCACTGACGTGGCGGTTCCTTGCCCCCTACTCCACCTCGGCCTATATAATGACGCCCCAAGGCCCCTCCTAGAGGCATTCTACACCTCGGTGCTTCATATTCTCTACATAATTAGGGTTAGGGTCCCTCTAGTTGATCTAGTTCTAGTTCATCTAGATCTAGTTCATCTAGATGTAGCAATTAGGAGAGACTAGTTCTTCAAGATCTAGTCTTGTTTAGAGATTAGAGAGATTGAGTAGAGGAGTAGAGATTCTGGAGGAGTTCCGGCATGTCGGCGCTTCTTCGTGGCTGTATTCTTCTGGATTCAGCTCCCTCGCCCGGAGCTACGTTCTGAGGTACTTTTGTATTTACCATTCTGATTTAAGTAAGCAACTTGTTCTTATTCGTTCTTTGGTTCACATCTCATATTGAGGGCTTTGATCTTGGTCATTACTTGGTTGAAGTAGTATTTCGTAGTGTAGGCGTGGTGCCTAGGCTAGATTTACTTGTGAATGTCCCCTGATTAGCCGGATAGTGGTAGCTCGCGTAGGTGACTTTATAGCTACGTTGAATCCTCTGTAGTCCACTTCCCGTTGATAGGACTAATAGGCTTATAGGTGTCTGGTAGGAAGATTACTCTGTTTCTTCTCCTATTCAGGACACTTGTCCGATAAGACGATATTATACAAAGTTTACCGGAGTCAGAACTAGAGTACATTAGCTATTTCCTTTTTCTTGATATGATCTAGCCTAATTGTAGGATTAAGTCTATATACTTTGTCATCATCACAACTGTTCCCTGTGGATACGATATTTAAAACCTCCGGGTAAAATGTGACACTGGTATGATATCTGTGCGCTTGCGGATAATTCTACTTAAAACTTATTTAATGGAGTGCAGTTAAAAATACCAACAAGCATTTTTGGCGCCGTTGCTGAGGAACGGTTTGCTGATTTTGACTTAGTCTAGCTTAATCTTGTATTATACTTTTATCTTTTCTTATTTTATCCCAGTCTCTTCATTATTTTTGTGTTCATCCTTATGGATGCCTTCAATCCTGTTTTATCCTATTCTCTTCATTATTTTTGTGTTCATCCTTATGGATGTCTTTAATTTTATTTCTATCTGTCTTTATGACATGCGCGAAAGCTTTGGGCCACCAAAATCTATAGAACCTATCATAACACCTGGCTATGAGCTACGCCCATGTCTAATTAATATGATTCAGGATAACTTATCACCCGAACTAAACACGGAAGTCTTGGTAGCTAAAACATAATCATTTCATTCCCAAGATTTAGCTATCGATCCTAAACCATTGAAATTCCACTTTGATGATTTAGACTTCCAGTTGGCTACGATGCTCATAAATCAATACACATCAGATCTTCTCAAAAGAGCATCTTAGGAAAAGTGTAGTCAACTTCCTTTTCCTCCTGAAAGACATTGGAAAGAGTACAAGAATGGCATGTTGAATGATGCCATAGAAGGAGAGCCAAGCTACTTAGGAATAAATTCTATCTTCTCCCCTTCTATGCCCACAATAAATGTCTTTGAACCCATCTCTAAACCCATCCTTGACCCTAATGAATCTTTTATGCTCTTTCTACTAAACTTCATAATAACCCTAGAAATCTATCAAGACATCCTAAGAATAGGAGTCATGAAGATTATAGGAGTATCCAAGAAGTGCAACGACAATGGCAGGAATGCGCAGAACATACTAGAAATATATATGCCATTGTGAAAAAAATGGATAGAAGAAGATGAAGCTTTAGCATCTAAACTTGGTTTAAATTCAAATGGTGACCTTAAATCAATTTCTTTAATAAACAGAACTTACCCAAGTTTAGAGAAGGCTTTAAAAGAGATCAACCTTAGGGACATCAATTCATGGGAAATCTTAGAAAATAAAACATCCAATAAATGTCATAGGCATGAAATAATAGAGGCAAACTTGTTACCTATAGACAACTATGAAGAGACACCCTTGGAGTTTGAAAAGGGAGATTACATCGATGAGCATGGGAATTATCTCATTAACACTTTATCAAACCCATGCTCATATGAGAAATCTCCTAAATCTTTTGGTCTCTCTAATATTACCACACACGAGATCTTCAACCCCTTGATTCTACCTGTTCATAAAATCATTAAGAAGGTGGTTGTAGATGCATATGTTTATTATAAATATTATAGATCTCGTTGTAATATGGATATAGGTGCACAAGGGCTAATGTTCTAGAGGAAACCACCTCACCAATTTGAAGTATGATAATCAGAAGGTTTCCCAAGAACAACCTTGTGTCCCAAAATAACCACTCTTAAAAAAATGAATGATGAATTGAGCTTGCACCTTTTGTTATACCCTTGTGAATTGAGCATAGTTATAATTATCAAAATATTCCTTTGGGTATTTTTGTCACTAACCATTCTAGGTTCGAAGTAAGAAAATGATTGATGGCAGCACCAGGTATGTCAAAACAACCATTATGAAATTTTGAATTACATCCACTCAAGCTCATTTACTTTGTAAAATTCAAGCTTAGGGGAATGGGCTTATTTGAAAAATCTTAAATCATGTTGCTAATAATGGTTGTCTCTACCTTTTTAATTTATGCTAAAAATGTTGAATAATAATCATACTCTTTCATCTCTGTCTGAATAAAATCTCTATAAGTGCTTTCATGTTACCTTTATCTACCCTAGTAAGTTTTGGTTTGGAAGTACTTTATGCATAGGTATTTCTAAAGGCTTTTTAAATTAAGCATGGTGCTTGGGTTAAAACGCCTTTTTAAATCAAATTAGACGTGGTGTCTAGGTTGATTTTTGAACTGATAATATATTATGGTAGACATTAGATATTTTATGGACTAACCCCTGTAGGAAAATTTTCAAAATCAATTTGGGTAAGTCATGAGATAAATTCAAATTAGAGATGAGACAGGGCACATGCTGAACTTTAATAACTTTGTAGAAGAAGACACAACTCATTCATCATAGATGGAGGAACTGTGAGCATTAATGATTCATTCACTTTATCTTCTGCTACAAGTTACTTTGCCTCAGGCTATGTCTGTATAAAATATGATTTATGCTAAATAATATTAATATTATCTTTTCATTAGCATAGACAAAATAAAATAAAATACTGGACAAGCAACCTGTGTTCAAAATCTATATACTCCTTCGGGTATGTTTTGTCCACTAATCTATTGCAGGCATAATAATAACTGAAGTGAAAAGAGTCAAAAGATCAAAGAGGCAAAAGATGGCAAAAGAATAGATGCAACAGAGGAGACAAGATGTCTATTGGCAACTCAAGATTTAAGAGGAAGGACCACCAGTCATTTACCCTTCATCACTTAGTGCTATTACGCTCTAATAATAAAGGTAATATTCTAAGGTAAGTGGTCACTGCTCTTCTCTTGATCTTAATGTACACATAAATTAAAACACAAACATGTTGAGTTACAATTTAAATTGATTAACCTGATTAACTCAACATGGTTTGTCTTTTAAGATTGTTCATGGCACTATTCTCTTAATCTCAGTCTTAACCAAACAAGTTAAAACATTATATTCAATCTTGGGAAGACGACAGTCATACTCATGTGAAAAATTTATAGATAGACATTCCTTCCATTGGTTAAGCAATTTCGTTCTTTTCTGCCATGTAAACTTAAATGTAACATTAAATGCTTAATCTTTTGATCCTACCACTCATGGCATAAATAAACAATTCATGTAACATCAACTTTATCTTGTTCAATATGCCTAAGGATGGAGAAAATAAATAAAGAAATAGATTTGGTTCTGTTGGTGTTTTTCCACCAGCAGAGCCCATGCACTTGATCTCTACCTTGGTTTTGCAAACAAGACAACACATCGAGCAAAATTTATTAATTCTACAAGTGAAAGTTCTGTGAGCATGTACACTGAGCAAGATGCTGCCAGCTACTATTAAAGCTCTACTTCAACCTGTTGACCAAATCAAAGAACAAAGGTGACATCATCATCACTAGAGGTATGCAACCATCATGACCTCCATCTCTCAAGATGGAGAGATACACAAGAGTGGAAGAAGAAGTTCTGTCGATAAACTTAAAATTCCGTACCCTTGCCATAAGGTAATATGGTAGTTATCTATTTAATTAGTATTCATGTCTACATTAATAAGATTACCTTAGCACATTCATCTTCATAAATATTAAAATAAAATAAAAATAAAAATATTTATTGCTTCATTTACTATATCATAAAATACTGAAAACCCCACGTGAATAAACTTATGGTTACCCTATAGAAATATTTACTGTGGTGGTATAAAAATAATAATAATAGCTCCTGTATTTACTTTCTTGCATTATGAAAAGCCTAAGCCCCATAAAAATAAATATTCTCTGTGGAGGCATAAAAAAAATAATATAACTATATGTCATGCACTCATATTTAATTTCTACATAATTAAACTAGAAAATCCTAAAAAAAAGAATCCTGCTAGAATCTGTCAATTCAAATTAATTCAAGGAATAATCAATTACTTATTGGCTAACCGCTAACCTATTATTAAATTCGAGCCTCGAGTTTTGGTTTTTTTGTTGGAGTATACTTATGCAGGAATAACATTATGACAAGGAGAGAGTCTATCGGTGGCACCTACCAGAATCGCTTTCTTTGGCTAGCTCACTCAAGATCATCAACACCAAGTATTGCAAACATCTAGCTTGGGGAGGAGCATCCCCTAGTTATCGTAAACTGTACCTAGGCGATTATCGAGTCTATTTTATATAGTCATAAAATACCAAAAATATGTGAGCACATGAAGGTTCACAATAGTATCATAAGAAAATATAAAAAATACCAAAAATATATGGGCACATGAAGGTCCATGTCTTTAGAGTCTTGTGAGTCCAATACAAATAAAAACATGAATAAATACTTATCTATGTATTAAGGTGTGATCATAGAGTGTGTCTACAAATCGAGACTAGTTTAGAGTCAAATAAAAACTAGAGAATATTAAAATTTTGTCTTGGAGATGATGAATAGTTGCTCTACAAGTAATTCCTTTCAAGTGCCTAGTTTTCAACCATGAATTCTCCTAAGTTTTGGACATGACTAGTTTGATATAAGAATTTACTCTGAACCTGAAATTGGTGGAGGCATATGCTTGAGCTAAAGTCTAGGTAATTGATCGATAGGATATATGAAGGTCTAAGCTGCTATTTATCTTATTCCTAGCATTACTAAGTTCTGGAGATTTATTTTGAAAACCTAAAAATCTCACATGATGAGCTCTTGTATGACAAAGTTTAAATTCCTACCAAAGCCATATATAATACATTTAGAGTTAGAAAACCCTTTGCACATTCATGCTGCTTGCTTTACATTGAGTTTAGTCAACCTTTGTTGTATACCTTATGAGAGTCTTGTCATGTTTTTAAAATCAAGATCACTCACGCACTCCACCCATATATGCATTACTCCTACTCTAGGATGTAAGCGTAGTCATTTTCACTTTCATCTAGATCCACCTTAAAAATGTTTTTCTCCTACATCAGGAGTAAACACCTAAAAATATACCCTATAGGACAACCCCCATTTAATGGCTCTAAATTCTTATCATTACTTCTCTAATTATTTATATTCAAAGGATGCATGTGGCTATGCAAAAGTATTGAAAAAAAGGGAGTAAAAGATGGACAAGTGTCCCAGCAATTAAAACAATGGGTACATAGATGCCCACCTCCCAGATTAAAAAAAGAGAAGAGAGAGAAAGAAAGAAAGAATAAAGATAGCCCATATTTTCCCGCGAAAAAGTTCTAAGGAGGGAGTTATTTTCAAAGAGCAAAAGTAGAATTAGGATTAGCCACTAAATACCATATATACACCTATCCACCATATTCCATACACATGCACATCTTGATTTGATTGAATACCTCGATTCTCTGTGGATCAATTATTTGATTTTACAATATATGAATTGCAAGTATGCTCATCCTTGTTATTGCCACTCCTATAAGCTCCACTATGATCCTTAGTTGTAGGAAGGCATGATATTATTAATGTCTCAAGAAGATCCATAAATACCACATATAATAAGAGACTTGAGGGTGTCATACAATTAAGCTCGAGTTTTATTGTGAAAATTTACAAAACTTCGAGAATATTGGTACTTGTAAAAGAATTTGAGACATAGTGCTTGACTTGATTGTTCTATCTTTCGATTGCTCAAGATTTATGCAAAAGCTGTAAAGCTCCATAGTTAAAGGTAAAGTGGGTAAGTTTGAAAGTTAGAGCAGTTTTGTCTAAACCAGAGGAAAATTTATGTTTAAAAGCAAATGTGCTTAAAAGAAATAAAAGTATTGCAGCAACTCCTGATCCAAGATTATTATTAATTAGATCTAGGTTGTTTGCCAAGGGACTGACAAAAGGTAAGCTTGGGGGTTATTGTTGACGGTCGTTAACGTCAACTTTTACTAGCACTTTAAACCCGAAGGAGAACATGAAAACACACTAGTCTAGGGTTTTAACCGACAATTTCCACGAAGTTTTGTTGATTTGTGAAATTTCTAGGAATTTTCCGAAAAAAGACAAAAAGAGGGATTTAAGTGCAAATTTACCACGAAAAACTTAACCGCGACGCAACTACACCGCCAACAGGATCAAGAAGGTTCGAGAAGACACCCGAAGCAGCGGGGCCCGCAGCGGAGCCCAGATGGGGCCGGCCAGCCCCACCCTGGGGCCGGTCGGCGCCCTAATTCCACCGATGGCCGCTGCCTTCTGGAGTCTTCCTCCCACGGTTCCTTGGAAGCCAATCAAAGCATCCCTACGTCGATTTTGGGTCGGTTTGATCCGACGGTGCACACAAGATGGAGATGCGGATCGCTGACATGGCGGTTCCTTGCCCCCTACTCCACCTCGGCCTATATAATGACACCCCAAGGCCCCTCCTAGAGGCATTCTACACCCCGATGCTTCATATTCTCTACATAATTAGGGTTAGGGTCCCTCTAGTTGATCTAGTTCTAGTTCATCTAGATGTAGTTATTAGGAGAGACTAGTTCTTCTAGATCTAGTCTTGTTTAGAGATTAGAGAGATTGAGTAGAGGAGTAGAGATTCTAGAGGGGTTCCGGCATGTCGGCGCTTTTTCGTGGCTATATTCTTCTGGATTCAGCTCCCTCGCCCGGAGCTGCGTTCTGAGGTACTTTTGTATTTACCATTCTGATTTAAGTAAGCAACTTGTTCTTATTCATTCTTTGGTTCACATCTCATATTGAGGGCTTTGATCTTGGTCATTACTTGGTTGAAGTAGTATTTCGTAGTGTAGGCGTGGTGCCTAGGCTAGATTTACTTGTGAATGTCCCCTGATTAGCTGGATAGTGGTAGCTCGCGTAGGTGACTTTATAGCTACGTTGAATCCTCTGTAGTCCACTTCCCGTTGATAGGACTGATAGGCTTATAGGTGTCTGGTAGGAAGATTACTCTGTTTCTTCTCCTATTCAGGTCACTTGTCCGATAAGACGATATTATACAAAGTTTACCGGAGTCAGAACTAGAGTACATTAGCTATTTCCTTTTTCTTGATATGATCTAGCCTAATTGTAGGATTAAGTCTATATACTTTGTCATCATCACAACTGTTTCCTGTGGATACGATATTTAAAACCTCCGGGTAAAATGTGACACTGGTATGATATCTGTGCGCTTGCGGATAATCCTACTTAAAACTTATTTAATGGAGTGCAGTTAAAAATACCAACAATGGCATTGACCTAATCACAATCCATCAATGCTTCTTCTATCTTCTTTGGCTCTATGGATGAGACAAATAAATAGTGTTTACAAAAGGATGTTAATCTTGATCTTGTTTGCACAGCACTTCTAATATCACCAACCACTTGATCTAGAGGATGATCCCTTGCAATATGGGTTGGTTGGAGAACAAAAGGTTGAGCACTTGAACTTGGTTGATCACTTGGTTGAAATGATGTACTAGCCACTTGATCTTGCAATTGAGAGTCAATAGCTTGAGATTAAACTTGAGAGTTACTTGCTTGAACTTGAGCACCACTAGCTTGCACATTTGGAGACACAATCACTTGATCTTTGTCATCTTCAACATCTACCACTTGTGTTGGCCTAATGTCACCAACATCCATTTTCTTCATGGCTTGTATCAATTGGGTTCCTCTCACATCATCAAGATTTTCCTCCTCATCTTGTGAGCCTTTGGTTTCATCAAATTCTACATCATGCACCTCTTCAACTATGCCATGAGTGAGATTCCAAACTCTATATGCTTTGCTTGTAGTGGAGTAACCGAGTAGGAATCCTTCATCACACTTGTTCTCAAACTTGCTCAATCGAGTGCCCTTCTTGAGAATGTAGCATTTGCATCCAAATACTCTAAAGTATGCAATATTGGGCTTTCTTCCATTAACAACTCATATGGTGTCTTCTCTAATAGCCTATGACAATAGAGCCTATTTGAGCAATAGTTGACGGTATTGATTGCTTCGGCCCAAAATGAATCAACCATATTGTATTAACTCAACATTGATCTTGCCATGTCAATCAAGGTTCTATTTTTCCTTTCAACTAGCCCATTTGATTGAGGTGTGTACTTGGCCGAGAATTGATGCTTGATTCCAAAATCATCACATAGCTCTTCAATTCTTGTGTCCTTGAACTCACTACCATTGTCACTTCTCACTTTCTTGATAGATGTCTCAAACTCATTTTAGCTTTTCTTGACAAATGTCTTGAATGTGTCAAACACTTCACTTTTATCGGCAAGAAAGAATACCTAAGTATATCTTATGTAGTCATCCACTATCACAAATCCATATTTGTTTCCACCAATGCTCTCATACTTGGTTGGGCCAAATAGATCCATGTGCAACAACTCAAATGGCTTGCTTGTGCTCATTATGCTCTTGTTGGGATGAGTATTGCCAACTTGTTTACCCATTTGACATGAACTACATAGCTTGTCTTTCTCAAACACCACATCCTTCAACCCTCTAACTAGATCATGCTTGATTAGCTAGTTCAGTTGCTTCATGCCAACATATCCAAGTCTTCTATGCCATAGCCAACCCATGCTTGACTTGGAGAACAAACATATTGTCAATTGAGCATCACTAGCGTCCAGAAGATAGATATTTTCATATCTAAAGCCTTTGAATATCAAGTTGCTTCCATCAATACTCACTATCTCAACATCATCAACACCAAATATGCATTTAAATCCAAGATCACACAATTGAGCCACGGACAAGAGATTGAAGTTGAGAGATTCCACTAGCAATACATTTAAGATGGACATATTATTTGTGATTGCAATTTTTCCCAAGCCTTTCACCTTACCTTTGCCATTGTCACCAAAAGTAATACTATCAACACCAGTGCCACTTGATGAGATTGATTTGAACATTCTAGAATCCCCGGTCATATGCGTGCACCTACTATCAAGCACCTAATGCCTTCCTCCGGCTTTGTAATTGACCTACAAAAGCAAATCAATTCTTCTTAGGTACCCAAACTTACTTGGGTCCTCCAAGGTTAGTCAATAAGCTTTTGGGCACCCAAATTGCCTTCTTCTTTGGGCCAACAATGGGAGCATCAATAAACTTAGCCTTCACACCATTAGCACTCTTGGTAAGCAAATAACAAGAATCAAACTTAATAGAGGATATGTTAGCATTCTTCTTGTTCTTGCAATATTGCTCTACATGCCCCACTTGCTTGCAACTAGAGCAAAAACATCCATTGCCCTTCACAAAACTAGTCTTGTGAGTGACAAAGGCCGCCTTGCCATTCTTGGGGGTATAGCCCAATCCCTCTTTATTAAGGGAGAACCTTTGGCTACCCAAGCACTTTAGCAAGCGGGCATCTCCACCATAGGCCTTGCCTAAGGCATGAGTGAGCTCATTCACCTCTCTCTTGAGGGTCTCATTCTCCACCATGAGGGAGGCATCACAAGTGAAACCATCACTAATAGTAGATATGGCATTGCTTGAGCTACAAGAGGGGGTTAGTGGGACCAACAACAATAGGAGTATAGAATGCTTCATCAAGAATATCATATGTTACTCCTACGTTGCATGTGTCTACAACATCCTCAATCTTAGCTTGATCAAGGAGGGAGGAGTGAGCCTTTTCAAGCTTAGTGTGAGCCTTCTCAAGCTTCTCATAGACTTCCATTAGCCTCTCATGAGTAGCATTTAGCTCATCAAAGGATTACTCAAGAGCTTTCTTGCTCTTGCGTAACTCTTTGCACTCCTTCCTCTTTTCCTCAATGTAAGAGTGAGCATCTTGTAGCATGCTAATAAGGTCCTCCTATGAATACTCCTCATCATCATCACTCCCACTATCGCTCTTATCATCGGATTATACCTTGAATGGCTTGGCCATTAAGCATGTCGATGGAGCATCAAAGAGTGAAGGCTTGTTGGAGATAGCAAGAATAGCAAGTGCCTTCTTTCTTGACTTCTTGTCATCTTCACTCTCATCATCACTATCACTTGATGCATCACTATCCCATGTGACACAATATGATTGCCCCTTCTTCTTCTTATACTCAAGCTTCTTTTCCTTCTTGTCCTTGTCCTTCCTCTCTTTCTTGTCTTTTTTCTTCTTCTTGTCATCTTCATCACTATCATCATCACTATTGAATGGACAATCAGCAATGAAGTGATGTTTGCTCTTGCACCTAAAGCATCTCTTGGCCTTGGTTGCATCTCTTCTTTTTCTTGCACCATAGCCCTTCTTCTTCATGAATTTGCCAAATTTGCACACTAAGAGAGCCATTGCTTCATCATCCACCTCACTTGAGCTTATGCAAGCTTCATCTTTACTTGAGCTTTGCTTCTTGCTTTTGCCCTTGCATTTGGAGGAGGTGGCTTTGAATGCCACGGTCTTCTATTTCTTCTCTCCCTCTTGAGAGCCCCCTTCCCGTTCCACACGGTAGGTGTCATGTATGATC